>BDUI01022863.1:0-10532 GCA_002335545.1 Apodemus speciosus
TTAACCACTGAGCTGTCTCTCCAGCCCATAAATATTTTTAACCATAAAATAAGTTGCCGAGCAGTGGTGGCACACGCCTTTAATCCCAGTACTTGGGAGGCGCTGGGAGATTTCTGAGTTCGAGGCCAGCCTGGTCTCCAGAGTGAGTTCCAGGACAGCCAGGGCTACACAGAGAAACCCTGTCTCAAAAACCAAAAACAAACAAACAAACAAACAAACAAGGAGTTATTTAAGAACTCCTTTAGATGTATTTTGATCATATTCAYCCTCCTCCCCCAACTCCTCTCAGGCCCAGCCCCTTCTCTACCCATCCAATTTTGTGCCTGCCTTGCCCCATCTAGTCCAGTTTGTGATGCTGATACACTTTTGAACGTGTGGCCCTCCTCTGGGGGGCAGTTGACCTACCCAGGGCATAGCCACTTCCCAGGGCATATCTGTGAACAGACTCCTCTCTCAGAAGCTACCAGTTGCCAGTATTTCCTCAGTTAGGGGTGGAACCGCCCTAGCACCTCCTGTACCCGTGCRGAGCATTTGCCCGATTTGACCTTTTGTAGGTCTTGTGCACGCTGCCAGGATCACTGTGAATTCCTGTGTGCAACTGCCTGCTGGGTTCGCATCATATGGCTTCCTCGTTGTCCTCTGTCGTGAGGCCTCCACTTCCCCTGCGCTCTCTGGCTCAGTCAGCCTGGACGGCTGGGGCGGGGGCGGGGGTTCCTGAGGGGAGGATGCAGGATGCAGGAAAGGCCTGGGGAGAGGGATGGGGGCGGGACAGTGGAGACCTTAGATATCCAGCGAGTGCAGCGAGAAACAGGCTTCTCCGGAGGCAGGCTTCATTGAACAGCTCTTTTGTGTGTGTGTGTGTGGGGGGGAACAAAGGCTATTTAAATCTTTGGGGACTGAGTAGAGGCTTTTGGGGTGAGTGTACATCGTTGGCTAGGGGTGGGGTGCTGGGAATACCTTCTTTGCATAAAGAGGAATTCCAGGTGCGTGCTGGACTTGACCTCATAAGGAAGGAAGTTTAGCCTTGCAGGGACGGACCTTCTGAGCCTGACCTACTGTGGTGGAGATGCAGGACCACGTGGGCCAGGACGTGCAGATCCAGGACCGGGGAGGGAGTGGTCCTCACTCCTACTGCTCTCCCGATGAGTTTTCTGGGATTGGACACAACTTGACCTCACTCCTGCTCCAGACTGGCTCCTTCCAGTTCCACAGTACCCTGGTCCCACAGACATCCACATCCACCGCCTCTGGCTTTTACAGCCTTTCTGCTGTTTCTTCCTCAAYGATTCCTGCGCCTTGGGGGCGGCAGCGGGGGCTGGGGGGGAGAGATGATAAAGAGATAGCCCCTTAAGGGCTGAGCATCTCACAATCTCTGCACCTTGACTACTGTAGAAACTTCATAAAATATAGACATTCACCTATAGAAAAAATAAGTTATGTAGTTACCCTATAACAAAGCACAAAGTCCCTACTAGTCCCCGCAGACGAACAAACAGAAGTCTCAGTAYCAAGAATGAGTTTCCTCTTTTGGAGTCATGGGTCGGTAAGGTCCCATAGAGTATTGGACATGAAGGTTATTTTTTTATTTTTATTTTTATTTTTATTTTTATTTGGTTTTTCGAGACAGGGTTTCTCTGTATAGCCCTGGCTGTCCTGGAACTCACTCTGTAGACCAGGCTGGCCTCGAACTCAGAAATCCGCCTGCCTCTGCCTNCTGCCACTAGATTTAGCTTGAACTTCGAGGGGGGGAGGGTGACCCTTTCTCCTTGAAGTTGCTTCTGTCAGCAATCACAGCAACAGTAAAGTAGCTAATCCACCGTCATGGCGGGCCTTTGGGTTCTAAGCCCCAGGAGACACCTTGGCGTTAGATAATTGGAAACCGAAGACAAAAATCTTGCACAAATCTTGTCATCTACATGTTTAGATTCCTGACTTTTTCTTCTTGAGACAGGATCTCCTGTAGTCCAGGCTGGTCTTTTATTTATTGTAGCCAAGGATAATCCATCCATTTCATTGGCTGTAGAACACTGGGGTTATAGGCATGAACCACCGTGCCTGGGTTATTTGGTGTCAGGGATCAGTGCACGCTGGGTAAACACTCAACTGGGCTACATTTCCAGCCCTAGGTTTTTTTTAATTTTTTAAGATGTGGGTTCTTTACTGAGAAATGGGTAGTGAATTCTGATTTGGCAAAGTGATAAAAGATAATTATTACTTTTTCAAGTTTTTTTTTCTTTATAAAGTTGTATTTGTCTTTTACAAACAGGATTTGTTTCATAAAAATGAGCATATTGAGTGTGTTGGGCAGAAGCGGCCCTGACACATTTATGATGCACGCACGCATCTTTGGGTAACTCATTAATTCCTTATTCGACAGATAAATGGACTCAGACAGAGATTTGGTAGTTTGATCAGGACTACACAATTAAATCATTAAAGGCTGAGGGGGAATTTTTTTTTTTTTTAATTTTTTAAGATGTGGGTTCTTTACTGAGAAATGGGTAGTGAATTCTGATTTGGCAAAGTGATAAAAGATAATTATTACTCTTTCAAGTTTTTTTTTTCTTTATAAAGTTGTATTTTTGTGGCTCAAAGACACGGTTACCTGTCGTTCTTTCCTCTGTCGTTCAAACAAAGCCAGTGAATGGGAGGTGGGGGGGGTGGGGGGTAGAGCAGCACAGGTCTGTCATCTAGTACTTGGGAGGAGGAAGCGGTAGGACCGGGACGCCATCCTTCAGTAGATAGGCTGCCTTCAGTTCAAGGCTGCCTGGTGCCTCATGAGCCCTGTCTTCTGAGCTGGACCAGCCCATTAGTACGCTGCGCAGCCATTTTTGTCTAGAACACAAGGAATAAGTAGTAATTTAGTTGAGCAACGTCAGTGTCCTTTTGTGGCTGCTTTAAGGATTCCCTTTGATGGAAACCACCAGCCAGGCATATGCTTTGACTGGGTTAAAATAGACCCCAGGTCAGTATGAACTTCCCCTGGGAACGCAGAAAGAGGAGGCGGAAACACTTTGTCCTCCTGTAACCTGAGCCTAGGCAAGGGCCAATTCTGTGCCCTGTGGCTCCATCCCTGGGGAGGTTCGGCCTTCCACAACTGTGTGACCACAACTGTGTGGCCCAGAGACTATAGCTGTGTTAGAGAATGACTCCTGTAGTTCTGAAAGATGTCAACTCCAACACGTTCGCCTGTGACGGAAACGGCTGKGCTCTTTGAGTTCAGACAGTTCAGTACTTTTCATTAACCAACTACTTGTTAAAACCCACCGGTAATGGACATTATGACTTAAGAGATTTTTGGTATTTTGAATGTAGGTTAATGTTTTGAAACAGAATAACATTTTCTGGCTTGAGGGTTGGCCAACTATGCCAAGAGTCCACATTCTTGGGATGTGCTCACATTAGCTATTGTGAATGTTCTGAAGTTGGACAGGTTTCATTAGTGGGCAGTTAACTTTTAATGGTTCACTGCTTGAATCATACTTTGTGCATTTTTAACATTCTTTAGGAGGTTGGGGAGGTGGCTTGGTAGGGAAAGTAATTGCTGCRCAAGCAATTTATAGGTCTGAGTTTGGATCCCCAGAACCCGGGTAAAAGGCAGGCATGGAGGCAGGTGCCTGTAACCCCAGCATGGTGRAGACAATGGGTCCTGGGGAATGTGATGGCCACCCAGTTTAACTCAATGAACTTTGGGCTCAGGCCCTGTCTCAAAGGAAGGTGNGGAACTCACTCTGTAGACCAGGCTGGCCTCGAACTCAGAAATCCGCCTGCCTCTGCCTCCCAAGTGCTGGGATTACAGGCGTGCGCCACCACGCCCAGCTGGACATGAAGGTTATATAGTTACTCTTCAGAACTTGATGACAAGACCCTGTCGCTGAAGACAGGTACAGCTGAGTCTTAGAGCATGGGTAGGGGGAGCAGGAACTCACCTGGAGGTTTCGTCTAGTCCCTCTAGATTTCCTAGTGTTAGAAGGTGTGACACGCGCTCTTAGGGGGAAAGAGATCCTCAGTCTTACCCAACCGTGATCTCCGAGAGCTTTATTAAAGAGATCGGCCTGGCAAGACGTGCCCACGGGGGCAACAGTGGAATGCCAGGGAAGCAAACAAGCATGTGTTGACTGGACTTAAGGCCCGCCCACAGGATGAAGCCACACCTGACACTGGGGGAGAACCTGCTACCGTTCTGGCAAGTGGCCAGTGTTAAACTGATTTCTAGTGACTAATAGTTACACCCAAAGATTTGTGCTCCTCTCAACCCTCATTAGAAAAGCTTTATTCTGAGAGTTTGGAGAGATGGCTCAGTGGTTAAGAGCACTGACTGCTCTTTCAGAGGTCTCGAGTTCAATTCCCAGCAACCACATAGTGGCTCACAACCATCTGTAATAGGATCTGATGCCCTTTTCTGGTGTGTCTGAAAAGAGCAACACTGTACTTACATATATTTAATAAATAAATAAATAAATAAAATAAATCTAAGAAAGAAAGAAAGGAAGGAAGGAAGGAGGAAAGGAAGGAAGAGAAAGAAAAGCTTTATTCCTTAGTGATTAACCCAGAGATTTTCCCAAGCATTCTGAGGACGTCTGTCTGGGGCTCAGGATCTCAAGTCTCTAAGTGATTTGAATGGGCAGGGAGGCCCAGAAGCATGACTCTGAAGACGGAGGTAGTAGGCTGAGGTGAGCCCACCACTCCATTCGCTGAAACACTTGCTCCAGAGATTGTCATTTGCAGTTGGGTCTAGAACTATCTGTCTTCGACTATTGTATTCTTCCATGGAGTGCCAGGGTCGCAGGTGAGAGGGGCCTCTGAATGAATCTTCCTTCTACTCAGCCTCTCTCGCCCCAGCATCAGTGTACTAGATTTATTCTTACCAGACACGTCTATCTCACTATTCTCCGTTGCTCAGTGGGGTTCTGGGCCATCCTCCGAACTCTCCACGTGAGGCTGAGATCCTTTAAAGGTTAGGGTCAGAGAGCTCTGTTGGCAGCCCATGGCGCTCTGTGAACCCTCTTGTTTGTCTGTTTCCCAGATCTCCAGGAGAACCCACCCATTCTGCCTTTCATTGAGGTTGCCTTCCATCCTGGAGTCAAGTTCTACCTGCATCACCCAGTTCAGTTGCCTCCTCCTCCTCCTCCTCCTCCTCCTCCACTTCCTTTGGCTACTAGAATCTACTATTCTAGATACTAGATTAAGCCCTGAGTCTTCCTCGTCAATGTAACTGGATTTAGAATCACCTAAAAGACAGACCTTCCGGTAAATGTATGAAGGAATTTCCAGAGTTTTGACAGAGGAAGACCCACCCTGGGTGTGGTAACCCTGTCTCAGGCGCTATGGCTGTGTAAAAAGGGACACAGGAGAAAATGATGTGAAGATCGCATTGTTCTCTCTGATCTCCGAGCGCAGATGTAATGCTTCCCCACGCCTCTGCACACAGTGAGGCCATTCTCACCGTCGCGCCTCTGCACACAGTGAGGCCACCCGCATCACTATACTTTCTCTGTCATGGTGGACAATACTCTTAGACTATGAGCCAAGATAAATCCTTTCTTAAATTCCTTTTTGCTACCTTTTGCTTTAGACCAAACTGGCCTTGAACTCACAGAGAACCATCTGCCTTTGCCTCCAGAGTGCTAGGATTAAAGGTGTGCATCACCTCCGCCTGTTAAGKGAGCGGAGTTGCACTTCTGTTGAAAGCAGATCATGACAAAGCAAAGGCCACTCCTTTGTGAGTAGTCCTTTGTTCAGGACAGCCCCTCCCCATGCCTGCTATTCTAATTTTGGAGGCCACACCTATATCTAAACACTTGTTGAAATTTACAGAACTCAAAACAACTGGTGACCTTCAGATAACTGGAGTATGCGTAACGCTCTTCCTAGTTCTTTAGCTGTGCCTCAGCAAACACAAATTTCCCAAATTGGTGAGAAGTTTCACTGTGGAAAAGTACTGAGTCATTCCATAGAGCTCCTGGGTGAAGCTTGGTGACACCTGCAGTCCTAGCAATAGCACTCAGGAGATGGAGGAAAGAGTTCTAGTCCAGGCTGGGCAACACGAGACTTTGTACCACAAAACAAAGTGAAAACCCTAAATACACATAAACATACAGACACTAGCCCAGTGATGTGGGGACTGAGTACAACTGTCTGGGAGAAGAGGGAGAAGGAGGAGGAGGAGGAGGAGGAGGAGGAGGAGGAGGAGAAGAAGTGGAGGAGGAGGAGGAGGAAGAGGAGGAGGGGGGAAGGAGGAGGAGGAAACAGCAGCAAACAGGAGACTGCACAATTTTTTTCTTTCTCCCTATGAGTTTCCCAAGGAGGAGTTTTAAGGGCCATAACTCCCTCCACCCTTTAGGGTCCTAGCTCTTGAATGAAACTGCTTTCCTTCTAAGCTAAATAGTAAGTGGCTGGATCAGAGCCCTGGTAACTGTAATAGTGTCATGAGCATTAATCTATGAATTGAGTTGGATTGGATACATGTATCCAGTAGCTGGCAACACTGTATAATTTTACCTTTCCTTTTCTTTTCTTTTCTTTTTTCTTTTTTCCTATTTGCTCCTTTTGGTTATAATCTAGTATATCCCAGGCTAGTCTGAAATTAGCAAGTAGTTGAGGATACCTTGAGCTTGAGATTCACCACATCTGGCTTGCAGAGGCCAGAGGGTACAGATGCAGGGTTTTATRCATCCTAGCTAAGTGCTTAACTGAGTGACAGCTCTACGCTACTTTTAATCTTGGTCCTCAAGGAGTCAGCAGCTACTGTTAAAGTCTGAGACAGTGGTAGGTCTTTGAACTTTGTGTCTGTTTCTCACTAAATGGGGATATACTCACAGGTGCCCACTGCGTGTGTCCAGTCAGGGGTCAGGGGATTCCAGTCTGCCAGTAAGTGAGGCAGGCAATCCACAGAGTAGAGGAGGAGGAGGCTTCGGAGCTAGCTCAGYGACAGCATTAAAAGAAGGGGGAGGGGGATAGACAGGCTTGGTGGTGATCTCAGCACGTGATAGGCAAAGACAGGTGGGTCTCTGTAAATGCGAGGCCAGCCTGCCCTACCCAGAGAGTTCCAGGACAGCCAAAAAGCAACACCTAAGATAATAAGAATATACAATGAAAAGGGAACACTGGGTGAAAGTTGACTGCTGGAAGCGGAGACTGCTTCAGCCTTGCAGAGTGGCAACAAAGAATAAAGGCCCAGGAAGGACTCTTGCTGAGCAGCCGGGAGAACCACCCCAGCGCAGAGCAGGCTGGATTGGTGGGGAAAGCACTCTGGAGGGAGAGCAGAGCAGCCTGAGGAGGAGAGGGAGGAGGCTGGATGGCTCAGCTCAGCAACAATGCCCCAGGCATGCAGGTCTCTGGTCCTAATGGGATCATCCCAGGGGAAGAAGGAACCTCTGCTTGGGGACAGAGACATAAATACCTGTTTCCCAGCATCAATAGAGGCTGGTGGTTGATAGCTGGATGCCAAGCCACTTCTCACTTCTGCCACAATCTTCTCCCCCTTCCCTCTGTGTACCTTTCAGCATCCCCCTCTTCGCTGTCATTTCCTCCATTTCCTCCCCACTCTCCCTTCCTGCCTAGAATGACCATGGCCGTGGCTACCCAAATGTCCCACCCAGAAACCTCCATCCCTTACTCTCACAGAAACACCACTTGGGGATAGATGCAGCATGGAAACTATTCTGTCTGGAACCAAGGAGGAGGAAAAGAAAGGTTGGGGTGGGTGAGGGGGTGTGTGGCAGGACGCAGTGGCTCACCTCCTTGTGAACAGAAAGACAAGACCTGTCCTCTGCAAGACATACCCTCCAGCATGGAAAGATCCCTGACAGCGACACCTCTGACCCTGGTTGTAAAGGATGGTTTGGCTTCTCAGCTGTCTGAGGACTCCCTTCCTACCCTGTGTATTCTGCACAGCCAAAGCCGCAGTTAGCCAAGGAAGACGGTCTTTCCCAAGAGAGAGTATCTTCACTCAGGGGGAATTTGGGTAGTGGTATTTCTCTGGTAGACTCTTCAAAGAAGTTTTCAAGACCGATCTTTAAAGGCCTGTCCCCAACCTCCTGCGTCCCACTTTCTAACTTTTCTGTCACTTCCCCAAAGTGCCATTGTGAGCAGTTCCTGGAAAGAAGCCTCCTCTGMAGAGGATAACTGACTGATTATCACTCCAGTGATGTAAAGAAGTTGGAATGTGGCAGGCCCAGACATTCCTACTTGCCATTTATCTTGGGCTATCTTTACTCTCTAAATAGCCATGCCTTGCCCATTTATGTTTCAAACCTAACACCCTGTGATTAAAAGAGTAAAAGTCCTTTGAAATAGATGAACAAGCCTCAAGTGTCTATTAGTTGAAAGGGCTAGGAATTTTGTCTGCCTTGCTGTAACCCGTCTCTGAGATTCCCATCAGTGTATCCTGATTTGTGACTATCTTTGCTCTCTTACTGTGGGACCTTCATGAAACTACTTCCGTGTTGGAATGTGGAATTCGGGGAACTTGAATATGTATTTCCTGGCCATGACCACTCATATTTTGCTCCAGAATGAACTATCTTCTATCTCTTCTGAGGTAAGAGTTGTGTTCTTGTATCAACACCGCCACAATATAAATCCATCAAGGGATTAACCCATCATTGGCTTGGCCAAAGCTCCCAGGAGTCTTTTGGGAGGGGTGTCTCATCTTGAGTGTTTCTGTGTCTCCATCTTCAATTTCTTCTTACCACATTCAATACTCTTCTAGTTAGTTTCTAACCGTCTGTAGAATCATTAGAGGATTTTTAGACTTAAATTCTTTGGAGAATGGTAACTCACATGTCAATGTATGTGACTTTGCAATATATATGTTTGGTCTTCACCTCAATTTTCTGGCATACAGCCCCTAAATCCTTAGACCCTCTGACACGGTAGCACTCTTTTGTATGAGCTATCTAATGGCAACTCCGAGGTAGGTTGGGTGTCTATCGATCACCTGAARGATGGAGGCTGGATTAGATTTGTCACTATTYAAAAACTCRGGTGTTATGGAAAGATACAACCTATCCATCTCTGTAGGTGACACAGTGTGCTCACGACACTCCTGGAATACTCAGAGGGCGGGGCTCAGGAGCTTCTGGAGAGATGAACACCTGGAGGTTTCTGGAGGGTGCTATGAGGAAGTAAGACAGAGCTCTAGGGATAGTGGAGGGGGAGGATCCAGAGATTAACATGGGGTGTGGAGAGAGAGAGGCAGCCTGTGTTCTTCCTGAACTTCATTCAAGCTAGCGATCACTCCTGTGAGCCCAGCTTAGGAGAGGCAGGTACTGTTTTAGTAACCCACACAATAGCAACATGTTGCTGTGGACCCTGCTTTACCCTTCTTGCCTTTTTGCCCTCCTATAGCCAGGTCACCTGTGGGGCCCCGGCACACCTCTAACCCTCTCTATACTTGTCTCTTGTGGTGGTTTGAGTGAAAATGGCCCCCATTGTTTCATAGGGAGTGACACTATCAGGAATTGTGGCCTCAGAGGGAGAAGTGTGTCGCTGAGGGGTGGCCTTTGAGATTTCAAACGCTTAAGCCAGGCCCAGTGTCACTCTCTCTTCCTGCTGCCTGTGGATCTGGATATAGAAGTCTAAGATACTTCTCCAGCACCATGTTTGCCGACATGCCACYATGCTGTCCCTATGATGACAGCAGATTWAACYTCTGAACTGTAAACCAGCTCCAACTAAATGCTTTCCTTTATAAGAGTTACCATGGTTGTGGTGTCTAAAAACYCTAAGACATCTCTTAATAATCTATTTGYTTCCCTGTGACCATCCACACAGCAACCTGGAAATCCCATTATCTGTTCTCGACTTCTATAACAGAAACCCTGGCCATTTCTTCCTTTCCCTGCTCTGTGAGTCTTGGTCTTCATCCTTTGTAAGGATCCTTTATACTAGGCCCCAGGTGAGCACCGAAGCAAACTGTCCGAACTCAAGGAGAGCTTGTAGAAACCTTGATGTAGAGAATGTATGTCAGAGGTGCTGAGACTACCCGGGACTTAATCTTGATCTCTGGGTGTGTGTGTGTGTGTGTGGGGGGGGGACAGTTTTAAAGAGAACCTTCAACTTGAGAGGTCTGATGTTATCTCTAGGTAGAGAATCTTAGAACTGAATGGATCAGAGTACCCCAGCTGTCATCTGCTCTGGAATTATGTTCTTCCTAGCGGGGAGAAATAACCCCCACCCCTTTTTAGGGTTATAGAGTGATGTGTGTTGTGAACACACAATAGGCGGAGCCAAGCATCGCTCTGGAYTTCTTACACACTGAGTCRGTGATCTTAGTTGTATGACTGGAACTCTTCTTTCCTAGCTTGGTCAGAAAAGGAATTTCTTTTGGGATATTTGATTTCCAGGGAACCTCCAGGGGTAGAGAGCCTAGCTGGAAGACGACACGGCGCCTCCCTCGTCTGATGGGGCAGCGAAGGCCGGAACCGTCCCTGTGGAACGCCATCTGTTCCTTTGCAAACAACACTGGGGGTTGGGGGTGGCGGCAACAGTCTACTCACATATGTAAAATAAATCTTTGAGAGAGAGAG
>BDUI01022866.1:13493-24944 GCA_002335545.1 Apodemus speciosus
CAGGTTTTCATGAGCACCATAGAAAAGTTAGAGTTGTGGAGAGCTCATGGTGCACATGTGTGTGCGCGTGTGCGTGTGCCTGTGTGTGTGTGTCCATGTCCATCTGTCCATCCATTTGAGTGTGACAGGAGAAAGAAGAGGTATGTGTGTGTGTGTGTGTGTGTGTGTGTGTATGTGTGTGAGGAGAGATAAGAAGAAAAGCACAGGTGAGAAAAGTGTGTGTGGGGGGGAAGAAGGGAGGTATTTGACAGAAGGTATGTGTTAGAGAGAGGTAGTAGGCACGTGGAGTGTGTTTGGGGTGTAGGAGAGAGACCAAAGAGACAGACAGAGAGAGAGGGGGGGAACAGAGAGAGAAAACAAAGAGACAGACAGACTGACAGAGAGACAAGGAGACAGCAAGACAAAGAGACAGACAAAGAGACAAATAGACAAAGAGACAGAGAGACAGAGAGAGGGAGAGAGGAAATGCTGAGTCAGATACTGGGCAGCAAACATTTCCAATAAAGGAGGAGGTGTAAGAAGTCATATTTGACCCCAAGTCTGCCTGATTGAAAATCTGCCCCTCCACCACCACACTTTACATAATTCAAGTCTCTTAGAAACGGGAAAGCCTCACTGTATTTACTAATCATTTGTGTAGTAAACTTCCTTCATTTGTTCAATAGGCATTTCAATTACATGCTGCATGTTTATTGAGCACTTAGCATGGGCAATTGCCTGTGCTTATGTTTTAGGAGAAACATGTCTTATTTAAGAGGTGGGGTGGGGAGTGTGGGCCTTGGCTTGGGAAACCCAGCTCCGACCTGCCTCAGCTCTGAGAGCCACCTCGCAGGGCTGCCCCTCAGGCCTGGCGCTTCAGAACTGGGAGCTGACTAGAAAGTTACTGCTTTCTCAAGCTAAGCTGTTGCCTGTACTTGGCTGCGTTGGGTGTGAGATTTCCCTGGATTGATCTCATTTCCATGAGCATTCTTGGCTATGTTTTAATCACAGTTGAGACCGATGATGAACTAAATGCTCATGGAAAGATACTGCCCTGCCTCCGTGTGTGACCTGTGAGAAGCACTGACCGTTTGGATGTAGACACTGACCTTTGAATGTGGTCGGGGTCCCAGGACACACCCCAGAAGGATGCAGGCCCAACCCCCCAAACTTCACTGTGGCCAGAAGGCAGGCGACTGACAGACGTCCTGTCAAGACCCCTCTTGACTTCCCAGAAAGACTGGGCGCTCTCCATTCGGAGCAGCAGAATCTTACCCAGGGATGGGAGAACCTCTGAGACGGGGGCGGCCTGCCTTCTGAGAGCTGCCCCCGCCCCCCAGAAGGGCAGAGCGTGCAGTCAGAAAGCTTAGATGATATGGGCTTCTGGCGATACAAACGTTTTCTCTCATTCTTAYCTCCTCTCACAGCCAGATCCTCCATGGCCTGGAACCTGAGACCACCGTAAGTTCATTGTATGTCCCCTGTTCCAGGATAGGTCTCAAAACACCAGAAGCTGTTCACTTGGTCTCCCTCAACACACTCTACTCTTACCCTGACACTTGACGAGAGGTCACAATCAGTGCGGGAATCACGAAGGTCCCACGGTTTGTAAGGAGGTCATATGCAAAGACATACAGAATGGTGAAGGCGGTGGCCGTGCTGAGGTTCCATGCTTAGGTCAAGGGCATCGGACCGTCCTTCGAAAACACGTCTGTTGGCCCAATAGAACACATTAACACAACACAAAGGCCCGTGCTTAGGTTTTCTAACCAAGCAAATGTGACAAATAAAGCTGAACAAATGTAATTAAGTGTGAAAAGTAGAAAACGCAGGGAACCAGCAAGGCAGACGAGCAAAGCACCAGGATGGGACGCCACAGCCCTGCTCTCCCTGAGGGAGATCACAGAAGACTTCCGGTGCCCCCGAAGCCCCACATACAGCCCTTTCTAGAACTAGAGACCTTAGCAGGTGCCAAAGCCAGGAAAGTTAGACACCATCATTGTAGCAAGGCAATGATGCTGCTGCTGGCGATGGTGGTGTAGTTGCAGCTGGTGTTCACTGAGTGATTGCTGAGTGCTGGCCATTATGTATAATTTGTATTTCAAAACTTTTAAAAATAGTTTGTTTTAGAGATATTTTCCATAAATGGCAAAATTAAACAGAAGCTAAGGAGAGTTCCCATATGCCCTCTGCCCTGACAAACACATATTTCTTCTATAATGTTTCCTAGGACTAGAAGGTCTATTTGTCCCCATGGTGACACATTCTTAGCTTGCAGGGTGCAGGGGTTGCAATATCATTCACTCTCAGTGCTAGATATTCTGTGTGTTTGTATAAATGTCATATGACGTGATTCCGCCCTACTGTGTAGAATTATACACAATAGTTTAAGGTTCTGAAAATGCCCTAGTGTGGTCTTTTGGTCTTCTCAACAAAACTTGATGTAGGCGCTCTTATCCCCCACACAGCAGGTATCAGGAGGTCAGGGAATGAGTTCATCTAGCTTCTGAAGTCAGGGCTTGCTCACGGGAGCTAGCAGCGGGCCAGCTCTCCTCCATGTGAGGATCTTGCTCCACTCTCTAAGTTCATCAGCAAGACCAAAGCCAGGAGCTAAAGCCGAGCTGTGAGATTCCTGGGAACTACGCAGCACCTATGTGGTCCTGAGGCCCCGGACCATCGCAAGCGAGGTTATTAGACTGTGGTTTGCATGTGAGCAGCTTCTATCATGATCACAAGGCAGATAAAGCTGTGGGCTATAGAGAATTTCTAAGTTACTAAAAAAGCACAGCAGTCCTTTCCTTTACATACACATTCTGTTCAGACTTAGCTGCTCATTCACAATTTCAGTTAGCTGCTATTAAAAAAAAGCATATTCTGCAGTGTAGCTGACCCAAGCCTTATTGGCCATTTCCAAAACAACAAAATGACCCTACCGTTAGCTGTAAGTGGGAAGAACACCATGCTCGCCCTAAACACACAGCTAAGCACACCCAAGCTTGCCTCCCCTCTTAGGAGAGAAATACAGATTCTGAAATTATCATTCAAATAATTGTACAAATATCTTAGACTCTTCCCAGAATAAGTAGTTAGGAGTTCAATATGTTTCTCTCTCTCTCTCTCTCTCTCTCTCTCTCTCTCTCTCTCTCTCTCTCTCTCTCTCGTTAATTGGAGTATTTTATTTGCCCCTGTTGTTATGGATTTAAGTGGAGTTTACTGGAATTGGTTTTTGCTAAAGAGAAATTTTAAAAGAGAGGCTGGGAAAAACCCCTCCTGAATACAGTTATCAAGTATAGCATATACTCATGGGTTCGGGTTCACAAGATGTGCATAGCAGTGCTTCCAAATATCCCCCCGGATTTCCTTAAACAGGGCAAGTGGGAGGAAACGCAGCCACGCACAGTGCTGGAGATCTCGACCCAGCATCTCAGACTCCTCCATTTTCTAGGGATACAGGATACTTTCCAGGAATCAATTTAAAATGACTCACAACCTAACTGCAGACAACCGAGGGCTTCATGGGGGGTGCTCCGGTCTCCGGCAGGTTATTGCTGCTCTCAGTGATTCTGCAGTGGCAGTTTCCCCTTCATAGAACCAGTTTAAAATTAGAAAAATCAAACACACATTAGAGAAAGCAGATTTACTCTGCTATTAATTGATAGGGGATGTAAACCTCCCAGCACCTGGGTGGGGGCCCAGCACTTCCCCTGCAGAGCTCAGGTCAGCAGCAGCCCCTCCTCTAATCTGGGAGCTGTTTGCCTTTTGAAGCTCAGCCTTGGATTTCCAGTACTGTGAACATGCTTGCACTAGGCAAGCTGCCGCTGCAACACATCTGTACACAAATGGTGTGTGTGTGTGTGTGTGTGTGTGTGTGTGTGTGTTACTCTCTTCCTCCTTTATTTAAAACATGAACAACCTTGAAAGTTGAACTTCCCACTCTGTTCTGGGTTCTCTACGATCTTCTGGACAAGAGGTAAGTTAGCGTGCCCTATGCAACAATCAGAAAATGATTCTTACAGGGAATGCAGCTTGAAGCTGACAGAGTTAAATATTACAAGCAGCCTCCAGGACCCCAGAAGTGTCTCTTTGTAGAAGCTGGAAACAACCCAGGTAGGTGGGGGTGGGAAGGGCTCCCACAAAAGAAAAATGCTGAAATATGACCCTGTCTTTCAACTTTAAATAAGCATTTCTGTCCTAATAGAAGTCCCATTTAATGTCTCCCGCAGCTTTGATTTTGGAACACGTCACATTCCTCATTAAAGCAATCACTGTTAAAACATAAAGCAACACAGGATTTATTTCTTCATTAAACTGATGATCCGTATATGAAGCCAATTAACATTATGAGTCTGGTGAACATCAAGTGTAAAGAGGTTAGAGAAAATTAAAAGCAGTCACCTTGGTCTTTAGATAAAGAAAGTACACTTTTAGGTTGTAAATTATCAGAGTGTCCAAGCGGGACAGATCGGCAAATTTGGTTAATTGGGAAATACATTTTACTGCACAAGAATTAAGGAAAAATGAGAGTTTCCTTGCTAACTCCCCCTCCCCTTCTGGTGAGGGGAGACCATAACGGGTATCTATTAGTCACCTTCTTCTGGGGGRAAGGGGGTTCACGTCATCAAAGTTTTCTGTAGCTTTTCGTTTCTGCGGTTGTTTTGGTTGTTTGTTTATTCGCAGTTTTGCCGTAGGACCGAGCCCAGCCTCATAGTTATGGGAAAAAGACTTCGGGTGAATTGAGGCTGAGGGTCCCGAGCGGGCTCGAAGCCCCTCGCAAGGTGGGTGCTTTCTTAGAGCTGAGCTAGTTGTGCAGCCAAGGACCAAGAACGTAGCCAGGTTCGCGTCAAGGGGAGGTGGGAGGGCTGGGGCAGAAGGCAAGGGGACCATGGGGTATTTCTCTGCTGTAGCCACCGGGTAGGAGCCATGCATTTGAGACTGCAGAGTCGGGAGTTCGCTTCCTGCTCCCAGAGCTTGCTGCGCATCCCAAATGACTTTCGAAGATTTGGGCCAGGAAAGGATTAGGATCGCTTGGAATCGCTTGCGCTAGCCTTGCTGCCTGCGCATTGCAGGACCCCACAGGGGCCCCAGGGACTGGTGGTTTCTTTGGCCAGCAAAAAGTCTGGTAGGGTGGGGACGCTTGCCGCTGTCCAAGGTTCTGATCACTCGACTGATTCGGGGAGGCGTTCAGACATCCGGGATCAGTCTGCTCAGACCTCGGGGACAGATGAGGGGCATCACAAAAATCCTTACGGCTTGATGTCAGCCACAGGGAACTGACCGAAGCTTGGATGTCACTGTTTTCTGGGGCCAACGCGGCAGTYGGTGCTAGGTTGGGGCCGAGGCTCCGGCTGATACCGCAAGTACGCGCTGAGCGGAGCTGGCGGGGAACCCTTCCACACTTCGTTTCCCTGGCGCTCGACTCCCAGAGCGCACAAGGCGCCGGCGGGAAGCTGCAGCTCGGGGCAGGAGGGCATCGGAGGGGGCTCTCGGCAGACTCCAGCGCTCAGGGGGCCCTCGGCTCCGGGAACCAGTCGCAGAGCGGGGATGCTCCCTGAGCCGGACCTGGAGGGAAGCCGTGACCCGCGAGCTCGCCGTGGCCGGGGATCGAGAAAGGGTCTGCTCCCGGCCTCGAAGCTGTGCACTGGCCCGGTGGTCGCGCCATCCACCGCACGGGTCCGCTCGACTTGCCGACGCTCTCCACCCGGGCCCGCCGCGGAGTCTGTGGCCCTGGAGGAGAGCCGGCGCTGCCGGGTCTGTTCGCTCCGAGCCGAGCAGGAATTTCCAGCCTCTCCTTGCTCCCAGCAGGGCCGATTCCGGCCGGGAGCGGCTGAGCCCAGATAGGGCCGCTTGAGTAAAAGAGGCCCAGCCCAGCCTTGCGTCGGCCGGAGCGCTGCCGCGCTTCTTCCTGGCTGTTTTCCCAGGGGTGTCCACCGGCCGTCCAGAGCCTCAGCACTCAGTTCTCCAGCTCCGCGCTACTTGCCCCGGCCGCCGGTCCACGAGTGGGCCCGCCAGGCCTTTTGTTTCCAAAGCTCTGTGTCTTTAAGATCAAGGCTGGATCTCAGGCCGGGCAGGGACCCGACCCACCGCTCCGCCAAGGCTCTCAAACGCAGCATTAGAATGTTTATAAAATATTCAATTTATGTAGTCTGTCCAAGAAGCCATCGTCCCAAAATAAAATCGGCAGTCTAGACGGAACACAGACACCAGAACTTATCAACAGTTGTCTGATTCGCATCTTCTGATGCATCTTGAGTGGGTCATAATACCAACTTTATTTTCAGTGGTGCATAAATTAATTACACGCATTTAATAACCAAAATATCATTATATTCCCCCTTTAATATCATAAAGGCTTTCCGCCAGGGAAGCACTTAATAGTGCAGGGGGCCGTAACGGGCTATTATCCTGGTGTAATGCTATTACAGAACCAATTATGCGCCATTAGACTTGCTTTTTCTGCAGTTTATGTGATTTGATCCAATCCCGCGCCCCTGACTTGAAAATTTCAACCCGGTACTTTAGAGTTTAATTTTCACCCAGGCAGAGAGAAGGGCGGTCTCTCTCTGCTGAGTGTCTGCCTCGGATGCATTTTAAAAGTAATTGCGAAGGGTCCCACTGCATATCATTTGCAGGGAGAAGCGAACATAAATTCAGGGACCCCTTGCTGAGAACAAAATCAAACTTTCCTTTTGTACGATCGCTTGGAAAGGGAAGCCGTGTGCAAAGAGTACCCCCAAAACCCATCCGGCGGCGACAATTAGCAGCGCTTTGGTAATTTTGCAGTCCTAGAGTCGCCAGGCCTCTGACAAGGGCGAGCCCAAATCCAATCTCACTCAGAGAAAGAAGGGTTGAGTCTGAGGGGACCCAGAGGGCTGGGGTTGGGGTGAGTGTTTAGAACATAATCTCTTTTGGGTGGGGGATGATATTGGTAGCTGTTGTTTTTATCTTCTTTTAAAAGAAAAAAAAAAGGGAAAAAACATTCCTGATGTTTGCTGAGAAGTGACGGATTTTTTTTTTTACACCACGTGGGCCATTTGTAAGGCCCAATAGACCTATCCAAGTTACTCGCTGTAGACAGCGCTGGAAATAATCAGATTAAGGCCAATTATGCGTGAGATTATAAAGGCGAGTGCTGAGCGGCGGCGCGCGCTGTAGACAGACAGCAAGACATCTGGCCACTTCCCCAGTCACTTCTCTGGTCCTGCGGGCGCCAGCAGCGCCAAGCCCCGCCCGCCGCCAGCCGAGCCCCGCGTGCGGACTAGAGGCGAGCGCACTCCGGCCTTCTCGCCCGCCTCCCGCAGAGGTAGGCAGGGTTCCCGAGCCGCTCCCCCGGGCTCCCCGCGCTGGGCCTTGGGGCTCCACGGGCTTCTTGGCCCGAGCTGCTGCGCGTGCAGATGGCCTTGCGCAATCGCCGGACCCCGCTGCGGTGGCCAAGTGCAGGGCTTGTAGCTGGGACCCCTGAGAACCAGGAGAACCAGACTGTGTCCAGCTTGGTGAGGGCGCGGTTGTCCAGCAGCAGCAGCAGCAGCAGCAGGACCTATGCGAAAGGCTGGCCGTAGGGTCACGGGAGGTGCAACCACTTCTCCCAACATCCCCGCGGTGGCCCCAGGGGACCAAGGGCTTCGGGAAGGGCTTTGTAGGAGGGGCAGGCACTCCCCGTGATCCTGTGTGCGGGCAGGAGACTCAGGCTCTATTGCTGTTTGCTTTGCAGCCAGGCCGGAACCACTCACAGGCACAAGTCCGTCAGGCCGCTACCAGCCCTGGTCCAGCCGTCAGGGCCCATCCGACCGTCGGCGATGTTTTATTTCCATTGCCCGCCACAGCTAGAGGGTGAGTAAGCGCCGCTTTCCGGGGCTGTTTGGCCAGGCCAAGCTAGCCAAAAAGGCCGGGGCCGCAATTGGGTTGATGGGTGTTGGGGGTCTTCGCCCCACGAGGTGGCAGCCTCATGGCAGCGCTTAGAGGCACCCTTATCCCCCTCCCTCCATCCAGCCCCATCCCTCCGCCCGGGTGCCACCTGCCTCCCACCTCCCTCTCCGCCTAGGTCGCGCTGCCCCGGGCTATGGGTGCCTCCGGGACGCCTGGTCCTCCCAGCACAGATGCTGGTGTCACGCCTCTAATCGGGGCTCCTCCGCCCAGGGGGCCCGCATCAATCTTTCACGGTATTTTGCTAACATCCCAGAAAACCAAAGCAAGTTGAACTGCCCGCTGAGTCCCGGGGCTCAACGCAGGAAGGGCCTGGTTGCCGGCCTGCTCTCACCCTGGGCGTTGGCAAGTGTGCTCCGGGATCGCACACGAAATTCTGGACAACTTAATGTCAGTTTCTAGCGGCAAAGCTGTCCCTGGAGGCAAACTCCCTGATAGTTACCTGCCCGGAGTGTCCAGGAGTAGTTTTATCTTAGTGACTTACTGAATTTCCGACCACAAATGCCCAGCTTGTCAGCCGCCAGGACCAGGGTCTGGTTGTTTTAAGGTCTCTAGACCTTAGGGGGAAAGTGCCTTTCTCTATTCCTGGTGTGTTTTCTTCTCCCAGCTGTTAAGCGGGGCAGGGGTAGTGAGAAGTGACAAGCTTGAGAAGTGAAAAGCGTGTGTCCCTGAGTGTCTCTAACCAGGGCCGGGAGCCCGAAGGTTCAGTTCTTCCGTCAGGTGGACATGCTGCCCCCGCTCTGGCTTTTGCTGTGGTCCGGAGACGACACTGAAACGTTTATAATGCTGGGACACTGGTCCACCTTGCTGTAGGTTGCCTTGAGCAGTCTTCAGTCTCAGCTATGATTTGGGAAAGTTTGTTTTCGTTTTCCATATATAAGTCCTTGAGAGTCCAGCAGAGTTTTCTAAAGGACACTGGTGAAGAGCAGCATTTAACACCAGGGAAGACCCAGGCAGGGAGGCTTTGCTGCCCTGGAGGAGACCCTGCTGGTGTGTGGTGGGTAGTTGCTATGTACTGTTGACTTCAAGCTCAGCACTGAGCGCCTGTCCCTGGCACAGGCTTTTGTCAAGTGAGAGAGGAGGAGATTGGGGCATTTAGCAAGTTGTATATATTCTGGGCCACCTAAGGGGAAACCCCTGTTTGTAAGGATGGGTTACAGAAGTGACCCAGAGAGACTGYCCTATCCCAGGCTCTCTCTGACTTGCCTACTGCTCTTAGCTTATTTAGGGGGCTGTGGGGGATGGGGGCGTTCACATTTGTTCATGCTCTGGGTGGGCCCTACCTCTGGTTGATGTGACCAGGAGAGGGGGGGCTTCGAGTGCCTTTCGTGCTTTTGTGGATATATCCCTGTGCCAGCTTCTCAGGAGGGGAGTTTATGTCTAGGTCAATGTTACAGGCTGATGCTCTGTACCTGGGAACGTTGAGGATGGCTGGAGACAGACTTTGGACTCTAGGGTGGTACAGAGGAGAAAGCAAAGTGTGACTGTAATCTTACTTCTCAGATACTTTGTCCAGATTAAAATAGAAGAATTCTGTGTGGGTGTCAAAGTTTGTTAGAACAAGAACCTGACTAGCAGAGACTTCCTCTCCTCCCCCGAAGCTTCTCCTAGYGTGCGKTTCTTGTGATCCCATCATCTGAACCTTTTGTTCCGTGTCTGCTAYGTCTTATTTGACTGAGATTGTACYGTCACATCATCTTGGACTTTGTGTGTGTRTATGTTTACTTCATAATACATCTTTGATATTTTCCCATGCCTGTGTATATGGATCTGCTTGTTTTCTTTTAGACTGCTGTGTAGTATTCCAGTATTTGTTTTGCAGAATGTGTCCACCTATGGATGATTTGTCGTATCCTCTTTTATTTCTTAATTGCAACATCTTCAAGACCATTATTCCCTCTCTCTTTCAACTTTATTCATAGATTAAAAACCTGTTCACCTGAATTTTTGATGGTACTTAATCAATTGCCTTCTAATACAATTTCATCAATTGATACGTGAATAGTGAGCCAACATGCACAATTTATTGTAATTTATCGGTTTGGGGCATCGTTATGCACTTTTTTGGGCAACAAAACAATGACCATATTATTTCATTGTCCTGCTATGTTCTGTTTAAGGAGCTGTGCATAACTTTATCAAGCATTCTTTTAATTTCGAAGACGCCTACTCTCCTCTCTCTCTCTCTCCCCTCTGGTTGATCGTCAGTCTTTTTCTCACTAGTGTGGTGAAGTCGGCTTTTGTAGGGTTCAGCTGGGAAGCATTGTGAAGAGTGCACAAGCAAGGTGTAAGTGAGGAGACTTGGGGAGGCCGTGACCAGAGGGCCTGAGAGTGTGCTCTGTGCTGGTCAGCCAAATACTCTACTCCAAAAGGAGACAGCACCGCCTTTTGCAAAGTGATAAAAATAAGGCCGCTTTGAATCCTTCCCGTTTCATTTCTACTGAGAGAAAGAGAAACGTTTGTTGCTAGGGTTTTGAGGAAGTATGCAATTTGGAGAGGAAGATGGTGGGAGAAAGCTCCAGTAGAGAGGGGGGATGGTATCTCAGGAAGGCCTGTGATCCTCGAGGGCTCCCCTCTGTAGCAAACTCCATGTAGAAGGGTCTGAGGACTTRGCCYCCCGGGGCTGAGGTGCTTGTGAAGGGGACTGTTTGGATGCTGTGTCTGGGAGCCGAGGCTGAGCACTCGACGATTCTGACAGCAGTGCCCATGGCAGGTGAAACRCACACTGGTTAATGGAAACTTACTCATTTGTTTTCCTAAGAAGCCATTGTGGACTATCAAGTAAATAGTGCGCATTTGGAAAATGATCCAAATGCACATTTGGGGCCAGACTCTGTTCTGGCTTTACCCTGAGCTCTGGAGGCTGCTGGAGAGAACAGCATCTTTCTTTTTCTGGGGAAGCGGGGACAGCAGGGTGCTGTATAAGGCCTGGCTATCTAGCAGAATGCCCTTGGAGCATGGCACTAGGAAGTCGGCATGGCTTTCTACTGGTGCAGGCCTTTTGTTAATTGGTGTCTTTATAATAGATCTACTAAGGCGCTGATGAGCTGTGACCAGTGGTAATTAATAATCATTTATAAACTTCGTACCTCCTTGAATTCTGCACTTCTAGGAGGAAAGGGGTGTGAAAGGCTCTGGGTCTCAGTGCTTTCTTTCCTCCCCAGCCTTTAGTCCTTGATGGCTTTAGTAACAAGGGGAGTGAGCTGACAGGGGAGTGGAGAGGGCAGCCAGGCTTTTGCTGGAGAGTCCAACAGTAGTGGGTGAACAGGGGATAGGGGACAGAGGGACAGCCAGGAAAAGCAAGGTAGACGGCGACCAGAGTTTTCTCAAGCCACTGACCCCTCCTGACTCAGAGGCCACAATTTCAAAGAGAGTAGACTTGACCATCTGGGGTATTAAGGTCACCATTGTCCCATGAAATAGGGAAACCGGGTCCTACAGCCAAATGTTTTGTGGTGACACAGAATAAGAGATAGTGAAAATAAGGGTCTCACTAGGAGAACACAGAGAAGGCCAGGCTCTCTGGGGAGGGGCAGGTTTGTGTCCTGTGAT
>BDUI01022878.1:19516-29521 GCA_002335545.1 Apodemus speciosus
TACTGGAAATTCATCAAACATGATCTTTCATTCTCAACTTTGAAGGTTTGTTTTTCCTGCTTGCTTTTAATTTGAAAACTCATTAGTCAGTGTATGTGAAAATACCATAAAGCTAAATTTAAATATTATTATAGTATGATTTAACACGGAATTAGAAATTTAAGAACTGAAGGTTGAATAACTTTTAGATTATCCCCTCAACAAGGAAAACTAATAGCATTTGTGAAAAAAAAATGGATTAGGGATTTTTTTCTCCCTTTAACTTCTCAGTAAAGCAAAAGAAATATCTACAATCAAATTATCCCTGAAAGCCTTAATTTAAGTCAGATCCTAAGAGATAGTTAAAATTCCGTGGGTTTATGCTAAGTCACACAGTGAAGCATCAAGCAAATATTCCTCAGTTCATTTTCAATTACTGCTATCTCTTTATTCTCATGAGTTCACATATGTTCTCACAGAAAGGAAACAAATCTCTATACACAATCATGAGATCATTTTCATAAAGAATACTGCTCAGTAGGCCATTCTTAAATACCTACTTGTTAAACTTTTGGCAATGATTCTATGGGACCAAATTATTTTGAAACTCCAGTTTTTTGTTTTTTGTTTTTTTTTTAATTATGAAATTTTCCCAAGGTGTCACTAGTGAAACTGGGGCAAACTACATTTGTATATAAGTTCAAATATAATGGCAAATCCTGACTGGAAATCCTGTGTTTGCAGCAGGAGTTATATTCAGAGTTGCCATAGCAGCCACCCACATTCTCTCTCTCACACACACAAAGGGGCGGTGAGGAAAGAGGAGAGAGCAGTTAGCAGAGAACAGAGTCTATTGTTGAAAAGACAGAGGTGCCCATCATTGTAATTACAAGCAGGGGTCCTAACTCAGTCTGAACAGCACTTAACGATAGAAGGTTTCTTAGCACAGGACTGYTCTCTAATCTCCTTACCATCTGTAGCCTCAGCTTTAAACRGTACTGGATTGTGAAGTAATGCAGGAGGAAGGGGTATTGTGGCTAACCRTGAACARACCGGAGCTAGCAACATTTAGTGTTTCCTTATTTGAGGTATCTTGAAGATCTTCATCACCAGGGAAAGCTGTGGTTGAACAGATCTGAACAAAGAACTTTACTCTCAGTATCTCCAGCTATAAATGGGTGGAATGAGTACCAACRGTTATAAGATGTTACACACTTTCAAAATCCGTTATACAGGATGAATTATTAAGTACAAATAATCATGAACAGATGCTAACATTTAGTAACATGTAAAAAAAAATGTTAAGTAATGAGAGAGTCAAAGCAAGGCCTAAAATACAGCAAGTGCTCAGTAAATGTTTGCTAAAGTCACTAAAACTAATTATTGTTAGTAAAGTATGTTAAGGTTTCATTATGTCCAAAGCACAAAGGTTTATAAAGCATGAATTTCTGAAAGAAATACCCTCAGTTGGACAGCAGAATTGAGTCTAAATTATTCTAGAACATAAGGGGCCAATGCATTGTCCATAGCAATGTCTTTCAAGGACAATTTAGGATACTAAACATCTACGAATTTTATTCTAGCTGCACATTCATCATCACTGGCAAAGGGTGGATACATAGAAAATCTATCATCTATTAGAACTCAAAGAGGGTGCAGTCTCTGGCTTCAGAAAGCACTCTGCAATTTCCCTTCCATCATTGTTTGATCACATATTCATGTGCAGATATATTTAGATACCCAGATACCAAAAGTCAACATCAGATTTAGATGAAGGCAGTAGATGAAAAANTGGACAGCAGAATTGAGTCTAAATTATTCTAGAACATAAGGGGCCAATGCATTGTCCATAGCAATGTCTTTCAAGGACAATTTAGGATACTAAACATCTACGAATTTTATTCTAGCTGCACATTCATCATCACTGGCAAAGGGTGGATACATAGAAAATCTATCATCTATTAGAACTCAAAGAGGGTGCAGTCTCTGGCTTCAGAAAGCACTCTGCAATTTCCCTTCCATCATTGTTTGATCACATATTCATGTGCAGATATATTTAGATACCCAGATACCAAAAGTCAACATCAGATTTAGATGAAGGCAGTAGATGAAAAACTGCCTCATGCCTTCTGATTCACTCATTTAACATCTTCCTTGTCGGACTGAGGGCTGTATATTCCAGCAGAGGAGAAGGCTGCAGTCAAAGCAACTCGGTGAATGGGAAAGAATATGTGTGTTAGCACATTTCATTCAATGAAGAAAGGTACTTCACAATGTATAGGAGAATGCAAAGCTGATAGGCTGAAGAAACTAGGGAATTCGAAAATATATTCAGGAAGCAGAGTGAATAAGGACTAGGGGAATTGTAGCAAATATTTTACAASAGTCAGCAGGAAGTGGCATACAAAATGACGGGCTAAGACTGACTCCCAAATGCTATACAAATTTTCTTGATAGCATCATTTTTAAAGACCAGGCAGAGAGGGGTATAATTATCATGGTTCATAGGTTTAAAATTCGGTCTCAGCCTAACACTTGAGATGTTAAAGTGAACCAGTTGCCGCAAGCCTGAGGCTAGCTTAAACTGCATGGTACATTCTAAACCAATCTGGACAACAAGCAAAATGCTACGTTAAAAAAATGAACCATGGCAATCTAAAATATGTACTTCGTGACCTCTAAATTTATCTTGCACTGGAAATATTATGCACATTAGTACGTATTTTTCCCTTTTAAAGTTTTCTTCCACTTAGCAATCTTTATTTCCAGTATTTGAGGGAAATATCACTAGGTAGTGCTAGAGACTCTCTATGCTTCTAATKGCTGTCTGACAATTACATTAGACACACTCCYASCATCGTAGAGCTTCTGGAGTATAAAAATACTCCTGAGCTTTTCCAAGCCATTAGAAATAATCAAATTTGCTTTCAARCTGGGCYGGATTATTTTTATTTTTATTTCTTTCACAATTTTTTTCKTGGTACATTGAAATCRGAAAGGAGTAGATCTTGGAAACCACTGAGAAGAAGGAGCCCCGCAGACTTCTACGCTCTCAGAACTTCTCACTGCAGTTTGTGGACAAAGCCACGGAGAACAAGTTTGTATATGTTGTTCAACCCCACAGCTGCACACCCTCTGGGATGGTGGGAAAGCTGAGGACACACATACTGGGATCAAGACCTATCTGCCAAGGCTGCCCTTTCCCCACCCCTGCCGTCAGGAACAAGCAACTGTGATCAGTCTTCCCTGCTTCTTAGGATGCCAACATTCAGAGCCTGGATCCCACCACCAAAATGATGGCAAATACTCACCAATAAAAGGAAAACATAATATCTAAAGTTATTTTTGTTAGTTTTATGAGGAAATATTAAAATACCAATGCAGATATTATAATGATGTAATTACCAGTAGCATAAGAGCCTTCTAAAATTAGAGTCCCTTATCCACCAGCACCAGAGAATCTAAGAGCTTGAGTAGGCAGTCAGGAACCCAGACAGTTCTCTAAATTATACTATTACAACATCGTAGGGAGTACTAAGGAACAAATTTGTTTTCATTGAGTCCTATTTAATATAAAGGCAGACATATTTACTAACAGAAATTCCAATGGCAATTTTTTTTAATGAAATCAGTTTCCTACATATGACCTCAAAAAAGCCAGCTGAGTTAACATTACCACAGAACAAGTAGCAATGATTAGAAATAGATGGAATGGCCAAGAGAAAACCATTAGCATGCTACATATGACTTGTGTTAYGGTGCAGACAAGAAATTCACACTTGGAAGAAGGCAAACACATGGCCAGGAGCACGCACTGTTAGCCAAGGCTTACCGTTAGATACATGGCAGCATAGACACTCAGGGCAGCTTCTTTGGATGGGAATGTTTTCCTTGCTCTCATGATGAGGTCCGGGTTGCCTGTGCATGCTTCCTCTCCACTGATGAACTGTGTGTACTGCTGACATCCCAGCGCCGTGTAGTTGGGCTTACACAAAGCCAAAAAGTGTGGAGCCAGGTTTCCTGTAACCACTTGCCCGGCATTTACAAAGATATCTGTAGCAAACAGTCCAAATGCATAAATTCCTGAGGAAGAAAAGACAACAAACAGTATTAGCTTTCTTTTTCCTTAAAAAATAACTTCATCCTATAATAAGATGGTATGAAAATATTTTAGAACCTGTACCGCATTCCATACATGCGTTATTCTCGGTTCTTTACATTTTACCTCTCCTAGGTTTCTTCCTTGGCTTTCTGGCAGAGTTAAAGGTGTTAAATTATTTAACATATTGAGCTGTCTACCAGTGGCTACATTTTCAGGCATGGCAGGTTTGTAAGACATAAAATAAAGGAAGAAAATACATTCTGAGACAATGTTTGGGTGATGCAGGTTTTTAAATGAAGAGGCAGATCCCCTGAGAGAATGCAGTTGAACATGTTTTGCTAATGTTAGCAATCACTTTTTCTTTCCCTATTTTTGACATTCTCTTTAAATCACACCAACACAAAACAAAACAGTTGTGTCTCTTTGATTATGCATCCTAAGCCCATTCACGCGGGTAACTCCTCTGCTGGAGGCACCAGCTAGCAGGAAAATCTAATGTCATCCGTTTGCATTTAAATATCATGGAGAAATCTTAAGCAGAATGTTCTTGGATTAAATTTCTACGTTGCCTTCAGAAACACATTTGTCAAAGGCACAGTACAGCTACCAAGTGCCCCACTTTGTCTTGTATAGATTTGCTTTCTAGTTATCTGCTTTCAACAAGTTAGGAAACAAGCAGGCAATCAAGGCTCCAATTCTCGACTGTCTTAACAGCATTAATATTTCTTTACTGTGGTTACATGAAAGTAAAACTTTAAATATGCAGACTTTATTCTCCTCTTGTAATAAACTTACATTTGCTTGACTACCAAAAGCATTTTTTAACTTGAAGGTCACTGGCTATTTACCCCATGAAAGCTGCAAAAGCCAAATCAATTTCTAGTATTAGATGCATGGATGTCCTTTTCATTTCTAAAATATTGAAGATTTGTTTATGATCAAAAATTCTTTTTCTATAATTCTTGTCATTAATATCAATGATATGCATCAAATACATCATTTAAAGGTGTGCTTTGAATGTGAAGATATCTACTAGTTTCTAATTTGAGGTTATAAAATCCACAAGGATTTGTATTTTATCTTTATTTTTTCAAGATTTATTTATTTATTTTATATGACTGATATGTGTGTGCCCCTGGGTGTATATTTGTGCAATATATCTGTGCAGGTTCCCACAGAGGTCAGAAGAGAGCATTTCAGATGTTCTGAAGTTGTAGTTACTGGTGGTTAAAAGCCACTTGATGTGGGTTTTAGAAATAAAACCAAAGGCCACTATAAAAGCAGAATGTGCTTTTAACTGCTGAGCCGGTTTCTCCATTTCCAAGGATTTTTAAGCATATGGCAACCTAATTTTTCCCAAAGAGTATGTCTATTAAAAAGTTATATTAATTTTATTATGAAAATGAGATGTTCTTCTTTTAGGTATAGATTTCAGGACTTTATTTTTCTAAGCCTTCCATGACTGGCTGTTGTTCTGAGAAATCATCAAGGAAGTTGCAAAGGCTCAAATAGCGTTCCAGTATCAAATAGTCTTTTAATTTTCAAAATATTATGTAAAATTTCTTTGTGCACAAAAGCCTACACATAATAAAACTCTTGAGTATCCAAATGTCAAGGTGATAAAAACATTAATTTTTCTCATTTATGTTTTGAAAGAAAACAGCAAGGATCTCTTTTTTTTTTTTAACTTCTTAGCAGTGGCTAAAAACCATACCAAAGACAGTTAATAGAAGCAAAAAATCAGKAGTGGCAGAAAATTGGGCATAAACTGATGCCAGTGAGATGTTATGCACAAAAATGCACATATTTTTGTCCTTCGGGAATATTTAACAAAAGTCCTGGAACCTGAAACATCTATACTCCCTGAAATGTAGGTTAAGATGTACTCACTTTCTTCACTAAACTGTTCTTTTTATCTAGTGTAATAGGTCTCCTTGTTTAAAATAGAAATACTTGAGCAGAGTGTAGAAATGTCTCTTGATACTTGAAAAGTTTCCAAATATGTCTTAGAACTCAAATGTCGGTGTCCCAGGTCCAAAGCCATTATTGCTGTTGATGGCACAGATAATTTTCAAACTGGGATCCTGCAGGCACAGCCACTCTTTTGACCCAGAGAACAAAGTCCCTATGCAAAGTGCAATCCTTTGCAGAGTTGCTTCAATGACAACTTCCATTGTATTATAGCAGATGAGAGCCCTCGGGTCATCATGAAGGAGCAAAAATGGAAGGAAAATTGTATAATCAATAAGAAACATGGCAATCAATAGGCACACTCTCCATGGGGCGCATTTCTTTACAAATAGGCATGCAAATGTAGAGACTGTTCTACCACAGCGACCCAACCAAATTTACTTAATAGTACTTAGGAACACACTGATTTCAAGTACTTTTAATTTTGCAAATGTTATTGCTTGCTACTTATTTTGTTATTAAATCGTTCACATGCAAAGAGAGTCAATATTCCATTACTTATACAAAGGAAAATAATTTTTAAGGGGTGTGTGTGTGTGTGTGTGTGTGTGTGTGTGTGTGTGTGTGTGTCCTTCAAACGATACCTAGAGGCTACTGAGATCTGTCACTTGATGATAGTGAGAAGTTCAGCCTTCCATGTAAAGACTGTTAGTCTTCAGAGACACCATGACTCCTAAATCTTCTAAACCTAGTCTCTAGTGTAATAACTATCTATAGAATAGTGTGCACTGTTTGATGTCTCCAAAGTTTTCATATTGAGCCAAGTAACCTGAGACATGCACTGAAAAGTTTCAGGCTCACAAATGAACCTCACTATGTTTATCAAAATTCATCTAATTCATGATAAACTTTGTTGTTCCACAAAATTGGTTTATCTAGATTTCTATCAAATTACAAAAATGCTTAGTAATTTGTCATTCTGTTAGGTGCTAACCTGTTATACCATGAAAGAAAGTATAGATGTCTCTTGTTCTCTAACAAAACTCTCAATGTATCTTAGTTTGTTGAGAAAGCCAGCTCAGGACYAGTTCAAGGAGTATGGAATATTAAGCATCATCTTCATTCTTTTGCCAAGTTGTCATTCTCGAATGACCTACTCAGGTTACCTCCCCATGCATCCATTCTGAAACCCCATTAATGCATAAGTCCTTAAGTACATACTCTTCATTTTTTCTATATTCTTTGTTTACTTTCCAAATGATTTCTTAAAAAATAATATTCACAGGCTTTATTCTTTCTTAATGTGGAAATTACATCTAGGGTCATCTTAAAAGTTGTCTCAGATATGACTATTGTTATTGAGAAGAATAAAAATAAGTCAATGGATACATACCAAGAAACCGGACAGTTCGGCGTACCAGTGGGTTTATATAGCAACAATCTCCAGTTAAAATTGTTTTTTCCTGGTTTTCAAAATCCCTTGTGGCTAATTGTAGGCAAAACACTGCAGTTTCTCCAACTATTATCTTGCAAAAAAAAAAAAAAGATTAAAAAATGTTAGAGCTTCACTAGAATGAAAGTTAATTTCATTTAAAAGGTGGTAACTATCTCTATGTAAACACAATGCACAATTGTGCATATGAAGAGAAGACCCTTCAACTTTAATTTTTCAGCATACATAAATTATATTTCTTAGATAATTATAAGTCCTTAAGAAAATTCTCAGCTATTTTTGTATATAATTTTCACTTTTTATTTATTTTATTTTATTTTATTTTATTTTATTTTATTTTATTTTTTGATTTTTCAAGACAGGGTTTTTCTGTATAGCCCTGGCTGTCCAGGAACTCACTCTGTAGACAAGGCTGGCCTCGAACTCAGAAATCTGCCTTCCTCTGCCGCCTAATTTTCACTTTTTAAAAACTGGCTGTATCTTGCTTAAATCTGGACTTTTCTCTAAAATACAAAATAAAATTTTCTATGATCAACGCATTTTATATATAGAGAGGGGGAAAACAGGCATGGTGTACCCCATTGGTTTGTACAGTTAGTATTTATGAYGATTTCTCATGATAAAAGATTATATAAAATATGTTTTCTGCAAATACTTTGGAGAAATCTTATATAAACATATTGATTTGAAAACGTATCAGTTCAATATTTTTATGAGAAAAAGTCAATTCATGTATGTATAACCTTGTGATGGTTCTGAGACATTATTAAGAAGTACTAATAATTATTCTGTTATTTATGCTTTACAACAAATATGTTACTTTAATCTTCATAAGACAAGTGAAGTAAAATATTGCCATATGTCTTGTAAGTAAAGAAGTTGAGCGAATGTTCAAGGATGAGTGATGAGAACTAGGCTTCATTTTCTGGCTTAAAAGGACCTGGCTATGTTGTACTGATCCTTGTACAGTTGCAGTGGTTTTTCTACATGTCCCCAGCCAGGTATTAGAACGAAAATTATTTCTTTGTAACGATAACATGAAAATGTAGCGAAGCTAAATATTTAGTGTTCTCTCTCTCTCTCTCTCTCTCTCTCTCTCTCTCTCTCTCTCTCTCTCTCTCTCCTTATTGAATATAATCTTCATTACATTTCAAATGCTAAAACCTTTCATGGCTTCCCCCCTCCCGGAAAACCCTGAACCCCTCCTCCCACCCCCTGTCTCCAAGTATATGCCCCTCCACCCAACCCACTCCCACCTCCCCTGACCCTTGATTTCCTTTTGTTGGGGCATCTATTAAGCCTTCACCTGACCAAGGACCACTACTCCCACTGATGCCTGACAAGGCATTYCTCTGCCACATTTTTGGCTGGAACCATGTATACCCCTTGGTTGATGGTTTAGTCCCTGGAAGTCCTGAGGCATCTGGGTGGCTTACATCATTGTTATTCCCATGGGTCTGTAGATACCTTCAGATCCTCCAGACCACCCTCCAACTCCTCCATTGGTGACCCCATGCCAACACCAATAGTTGACTGCTAGCATCTGCCTCTGTATGTGTAAGGCTCTGGCAGGGCCCTTCTGGAGACAACCATGGCATGCTCCTTTTGGTATGTAATTCTTGTCATCCATAATAGTGTCAGGGGTTTGGTGACTATTTATAGGATGAATCCACAGGTAGGGCAGTCTCTGGGTGGCCTTTATTTCAGTCTCTGCTCCACACTTTGTCACCTTTATTGCTCCTGTGAGTATTTTGTTCCCTTTCTCAGGTGAACCAAAGCACCCCCACTTCAGTCCTCCTTCTTGAGCTTCCTGCAGTCTGTGAATTGTAACTTGTTTATTTTGAGCTTTTGGGCTAACATCCACTTATCAGTGAGTGCATACCATATACGTTCTTTTGTGATTGGGTCACCTCGCTCAGGATGAYGCTTTTAGTTCTTTTTCAGGATAATACAAAGTCAAGCAGAAGCAGCACTCAGGAGAGCAGGCCCTGCCCCTCACCTGGGAGGCACAGCAAAGCTGGCTCTAGATGTGGGGGTTGTAGATGATCCTACCCCGAGCATGTGAGTGTGGCAGAGCCACCCCTTGTCTACCATTTGGGTGAGTCAGCAAGGGAGAGATATCCTCCTCTCCCTTTTGCCCTCGCAACCAGTGGTGGACGCAAGAGCTGGTCTTGATAATGTCATGAGAGCAGGAGAGCAGTCCCTGCTCTTCACATGTTGTAGCATTTGGGAAAGCAGGCCCTGCATCTCACCTGGGCATCAGGGTAGAGCTAGCCTCTGTTGTGGAGGGTTTGGGTGAGCTGGCCTTGTGGGTTTGAGACTAGGAGAGCCTGTAGGCTGACCTGCTCAGATATCTCTCAGGCCCAGATTCAGGGKTTTGAATTGGTTCAATACTGCTACCCCATTGATGAACTTCTGGAGGGCATGAAGGGGCTGTTCCTGTACATCCAAAACTACAAAAAATGTGGTATATATACACAATGGAGTACTATTCAGCCATAAGAAACAATGAATTCATGAAATTTTTAGACAAATGGATAGAGCTGGAGAGCATCATACT
>BDUI01022891.1:8201-24875 GCA_002335545.1 Apodemus speciosus
TCTCTCTCTCTCTGTGTGTATGCGCACGTGCATGTGTATATGCACAATTAGCATCCGTGTGGGTACGGCATGTGTGAGTCTGCATGTAGAGGCCAGAGGAAAGCTTTGGATGTTGATCCCAGGTGTTTTATCCACCTCTTTGTGAGACAGGGCCTCTCATTGGATTGGAACTCACTAATTAGGCTAACACCGATTTTGACCCCACTCAACAAAAAGTTGGGCATGGTGGCATGTRCTTATAATTCTAGCAGCTAGGAGGGAGAGCCAGGTGGCTTGCTGCAGCTTATTGGACATCCAGACTAAACTACTTGGAGAGTCCCAGGTCCCAGTAAGAGATTCTGTTTCAGAAACCAGCATGGACAGTATCTGAGGAATGACATCAAGAGGTTGACCTCTGATTTCTATTGACAGAAGCACAAGCATACATACACACACAGCTCACACACATATGAAAAATCGACATGTGTGTGTGTAAAAGGTAAACATACGAGTAAAAATTAAAATGTATTTCAACCAACACTGGGTGTACAGGATGCAGTGCCTCATGCTAATACTGACATAATGAGGAGCTGGTCAGCAGATGAACTTGTTTCTATTTAGTGTTATAATAAAAAATCATTATTCCTGCAGCTAGTCATTGACCACTATACAATATATAATATGAGATTGTTTATATGTGTAATTTCCTTTAAGCATTTTTATAGCCTATAGGATTTATTCTGCAGTAACTGGAGTACCAAATCAAATAGAATTTCTTAGCACAGTCAGATTTCTCATTCGTGACCTTGAGGGGACTAAAACCCACAAGGGATTTGAGGGCCATTCCAACAGTGACCTCAACATCATTATATATTTAAATAATTACATAAAAAGGCCACAATATAAACATAAGACCAAAAAAAACCCACCAGGGACATACAGCAAATAGGAAAGTACAGGGTATAGATTAAATCACTCAGCATCGAATTGTATCATATTTTATCATATATCATCAAATCACATCATTATTAGTGTTCATGTTCACATGCTTGCTAAGGTGCATATGTGGAAGACAGAGGACAAGTTTGTGGAGTAAGTTCTCTCTTACTATCTTAACTTGGTGTTAGGTGCTCTGTTGTTGTTGTTGTTGTTGTTGTTTTAATTCTCTTATATATTCCATCCCAACTGCAGTTTTCCCTCAATCCTCTCCTACCACTCCCATTCCACCCCCAGCCCAATCCATTCCTCCCCCATKCCCCCTCAGGAAAGGGCAGGCCTCCCGAGCTATCAACCAAACCCACTGAGCCATCTCTCACTGGCTCACGCAAACCAGTTTTAAGAGGCACTTTCATAGCAATACATCTATACAATAAAAGGAAAGAGACAATATAAATATCTTTAAATCATGATGCGCCAAGGATACAGGACACAGAAGAACCAAATCTGAGGAGTATATGAAGAATGAAGAACAGAACAAATGAGTAAAATAGAGATGATAAAATTCACAAGGAAAAAAATAAAGAGTTGTTTTTTGTTTCCTTTGAAAATTAAATAAGCCTTTATCTAGACTGAGGAGAAAATGAGGGAGAGTCAAACCCTGAGTGAAAAGTACAGATGTTTGTTTTAGCGGCACAGGGAGGGTGAGYCTTGACAGAGCGAAGCTGACAGTGGATGACAGTGGAGACACCAGCAGGGGCTAAGAACAACCACAGACCAACAAGCTGAGTATCCCAGAGGAAGTGATTAGAATAATATACCTTAATATGATTTAATTGGGTATATATGGGAACCTCAAACAGAACAACAGTAAACAGAGTACGGACCCGGTAATTAAAAGTTCCCAACTCAGATGAGCCTAGAAACAGATGGCTTCCTGACCAAATTCTATCAAATGTTCAAAGATGAATTAATGTCAGCATCCTCCAACTCCCAAAATACAGGCCTAGAGGGAACACCTCCATACTAGAAGGTTAGTTTAGAGGCCAGTATCACTACAAACCAAAGACCGACAACGCCACAGGAGAATTACACACGTAGTCAACACTGGTGCTTGGGTCCTCCAGAAAGTATCAGCCAACTAAACTCAGTAATAAATCAAAWGCTACACATGCTGTAGCCAAGCAGGCTGCACCCCTGCCATACAAGACATAATTCACTGGACCTGCATAATGTAAACATTAAAGACCACATAATCATCTCAGTCGGTAAAGAGAAAGTATTTTCTAATTCAACATCCTTCCTTGATCTAAAAAWTATCAGCAGTTTGTACACAYAAGGGCTTTGTCYCAATAGAAACATTAATGAAAATCCTCCCACTAACAACATCAATTGTTGGGAAACTGTTGGGAATCAGAGTTTGTAGAGGGGAAACAAAGCTCCTTGACAATAGACATATCTGCCATGTCACCCAATGGTCTGGCAATGGAAGGAGTGTCACAAAACAACCTCAGAGTGCAACAGCATAAATAATAATAATAATAATAATAATAATAATAATAATAATAATAAATGTGCTTATAGTAAACTAAAACAATTCTACACTCATAAGAAACTACAGACTGAGAAAAAATGCAAGGCACACAATGAATATGGAGCTAACATGAAATCACATGCAGTTCTTACAATTCAGTCACTAAAAACAAATAAATGGATGAATACAAAGCAAAGGTCTTGAGTGGGTGTTTCATCCAAAGAGGACACAGGATGACTGAGAAGTATGCAGAAAGACGCTCCACATTATTTACCTGAGGAGTGCAAGTTAAAATCAGGATGAAATGCTACCTCTTGCTCAGTTCTACCCTTACTCTCAAAGTCAAGGGAGAGGACAGAGGATTTCGTTCTATGCTAGAGCATTTGCCTAGTGCGTCCAAAACTCTAGCTAGGCTCAACACCCAACAGTGAAAAGGAAAAAGTGTGAGAATATAGTTGGTATAGCCTTATGGGAAAGAGTGTCTGAGTGTCTTAAAAAACAAAACTAAAACCATATCTGCCATGACAACCAACCCCTCGAACCTTTGTACACTGAGCCTTAAATGAAATCACCACGTCACAGTGACAGCTGCATCCTCATGCACATAGAAGCATCCATCTCAAAATGCAAAAACAACTGATTTCTATCAATGGATGGATGGATGCAATATTCAGGKCATATCTATATGTACCTGAAAATTATTTTTACTTAATAAGGAGAGATAACTTGTCATTTGCTCCAACAYATGTGGAAGACATGGACACTGTGCTACGTTTTGCTTCATATGTGTAGAAATACACACGTGACRTTGTTTCATTTATGTGTGGAATCTCAAAAATAAATACATCAAACACAGAGATAAAACTATCAGGATTGCTACAGAGGAAATGGGGCAGCATAGGTCCGAAGACAGGCAAGGCTGGGTGGATAAGGGGCAGCCTGGAGACCATGCTCACAACAGCATGATTTTGAGATTTCTGTAGTGAGTAATTCCAGCTGCTCCTACAAAACCTATGGGTTACCCTATGAGGTGGTGGGATTGTCGGCTTGCTTCATCACACTAGTTGTATCTTAAAACCTCATGTGACACGCCTTCAATACACAGAATGAAATTTGTTTAACTATATTCAAATACACAGTCTGAGATAATATGAAATATATATTATAAGGTTCATTATGTATTAACTATTGCCAAATTTAGAGATGAAATTAATTTTTTGGCAGATACCTTGGATTTTTACACTGCACAAATCTATAGCAAGCAAACATCATCACATAAGGCAAGGCATACTGTAGAAGGTAACTATTACGCAAAMACCACTCTCTGTTTGACAGGAGACTAATTCCCTGTTTGGCATCAAGAAATGGTTACATGGGTTATATAGGTGCACCTCTGGGGACACTATACCTCAACGTGGCTGGAGACAAGGCCACTTCATATCCTATTTCAACAGAATTATGAATAGCCTCTCCTTTGGGTATCTGAACAATCGGAAGTAGAGGTCTGGTTCCTTCTTCCCAGTGGACAGGTGGTGAAGGAGCACAGCCACCCTTCTATGAGATTGTACTTTTCTCAAGCTCAGGAAAGGAGGGTTTTCTCCATATTACTAAGGTAACCTGGGATTTTAGATTAAACTCCTGGAGAGATGATAGACTTGTTTGTAAGTTTCCCTTAGTGACGTACTTCCTGCCACCAGCTTCATCTGTATGAAATCCCAGGGATGGTCTTCATGCTTGGTTTTTGACCTGGAATGTCTTCTGTTTTGTCTTTTTGTGAAGCATGTTTTTTATCAACACTGTCGGGTTAAGTCCCCAAATCAGAGCCATTCTTGTCAAGGCCCTTTAAGGCAAAACCTGATATTATTTGCTTTAAATATACCACAGTTGGTCCTTAATTCCTGTTGGGATCTTCTATTTTTCCTTCCTTTTGACAGGAGTTAGCTTTCTATAGGCAATGAAGGAAAGGTGAGGCTAAACTGGTATGAAAATGTGAGATCAAAGCAACCATACTTTCATTAACAGCCAGGAAGATGCACCCACGTTTGGAGACCGAGCACTCACACAAGGTTGGTGACTGGCAATGCCAGGGCAGATGACAAGAACCAGAACACTGATTCAGAAGCAGCAGCAAATGAACAAGTCAAAGATGGGGAAAGAAGGGCTTCAATGTGTGACAATGGGTGACCAGCACATGAACAGCCTGTAATCACCTTCTGGGGGACAAATACAGACTATGGGCACATACACCCCAATTTACTCAAACTCAATATCCCCAGAGTCTCCATAGGCATTATGTTGGCCCTGAAACAAGCAGCTCAAGGGTTCCCCTCTCCTGGGCCTTCCTACTCTTGGGAATTTCTTTCGCTTTGTCTAGATTATACTTTAAAAAGTTTGATCTCCCCTTGTTCCTATGTGTGTGTTCCCAGCTTTAATTATCAATATGAGACAAGGAGCTCAGCAGTCAGGGTTTTGGGTTCATTTTGGGTGGCCATTGATCATCTAGCACCTGAGTTTTTTGAGTTAGGCACATCTGGGATGAGAAAGGCTTCATCACTCTGACCTTCTATCCTGCCTTCTTGGAATGAGTCAAGTATGTCTGTGTCAAATCAGTTATATTTAGTGATCATTTTTAGCTATATCTCTTTGTCATACTTTCAAGAATTGCTCCAGAGATGAAAACACTCCAATACCATCTCTCTGCCTTCTGCTTCTCCAGCACAACACTCCCCTATCTGTCCCAGGCCCAGGGTAGGTGATAGAGACGTAGGCTGTACACATGGTCCTTTGTGTTCTCTTCACATGAGCTGTGACAAAGTAACTGCAGAGGCAAGAAAATAACATCTGATTTCCCAGATTCAAAAAAGGCACAGCTCTGTGGACACGATAGTGGTGCTGTGATGATGTATGATATCAGAAATACAAACAACAATAAGGATGTCTGGAAAGGCATAAGCAATCATACTATTAACTATCTAGCTCTTTAAGTGGACTTGACATGCTCAACAAGAGAGAAATCAAGCCTGGTACTGGAAACCTAGCCAAATACTCAATGCAAATAAGGTCATAGATCTTGGAGACGAACATACAACCACCACTTTACTAAACCAGCATAAACTGTAACTACATTCTAAATATTTGTTCTTATCCCCAGAGAGAAGTATAGTCCTCGCCTCTTGTTGAAGAAACTTCTCTTTGAAACAAACTGAGACCATTACAGAAATCCACAATCAATCAAAATGTAGAGTTGTGAAGCCCAGTCCCAAATGATACATTTACAAAACAATTCCTGCACCTGAAGCTCAGAGATCATTGCAGAAAATGGGGTAGAAAGATTGTAAGACCCAGAGGAATATGAATTTGTTGTGAGATTGTGTCCCCTAGGAATGTCAGAAGATATATCCATAAAGTCTAAACACCATGACTTTGTAAACATGAGCTGAGCAAGGCTGACACCTATAGACATGATAACATGGACAAGTAAAGTTCATGGGGTTTCAAACCTAGACAAAAACACCACAAGCAACCAATGAAAGCTGAGAGCAGGAGAAATAGTGTTTCTTAAGGAAGAGCATGCTACTTAGTTATCAAGTTATGGTTATCCCTAAAATCTATCTATCTATCTATCTATCCATGCTACTTAGTTATCAAGTAATGGTTATCCCTAAAATCTATCTATCTATCTATCTATCTATCTATCTATCTATCTATCTATCTATCTATCTATCATCTATCTATCTATCTAACTATCTATCTATCTATCTATCTATCTATCTCTGTGTATGTCTCTCTCTCTCACACACACACACACACACACAGACACACACACCCCACCACCACCACCACCACCATCACCAACCCCATCACCACCACCACCACCACCATCAACAACAACACTTGCAACAACTAAGTAAAAAGAGGCCATGAATTTAAAGAGAAAGGGTAGGGTATGAGGAATATAAGAGAAGGTTCAGAGAGAGGAAAGGGAGGAGGGAAGTGAAGTACTTAGAATCTTGAGAAAAAAAACCCAACATCATCCTGTGGAGAAATGCAAGTAGAACCAGAAATAGACTAGAGAGGAAGAAGGATCTAGCTGTGGACTGCTAGGACCATAAAAATATAGGAGTTCTCCCCTAGACTTAGTTATAAACCTCATCAACATGTCTCAAATGCTGCCCATGTCTGGACTTTATAATATGTGTGGCATAGCTGGAGCCTTCATTACTGTCATTTCACACTCAGATGTTCTTGAGTCAATCCTTGTGGAAGACTTGAGACCTTAGACAAGCATTCTTGAATTGATGTCTAATGCTACACATTTTCTAGAATGAGATGCCTCAGCTTACAAGCCATGAAGAACGGTTGTAAGATCACATTCAACTGGGAAAAAATTAAGTCGTGGATTGTCTATGTCTGAATATACACCAAGCTTAACCACATAACATATATGTTGGGCCACATTTAAAGGTAGCCATAAGTCAAACAGTGCTGTCCTCAAAGGAGGAGACTGGAAGGAGAGGACAGTGAAAAACATTCTGATCTAGGACTGAGTCTACAGCCTTTCCCTAGAAGGCCTTTGTATTATTGCAACCCCAGAGAGCATGAGACACTATTGGAAAAGATGGCTTCACTATGCCAGGGGTCAATTACTTCTTATGCATCAGGATATAGCAATGTCTGCCTCTAGATGTTCACAGAGGTGCTGCCTGACCCAGCAGGGTTCAGCTCTGACAGCAAATACTTATTAGCACTATAATACCTTTAGTATTAAATATATGTACTGCCAGAAAGAGGGGCAAATCAGCAGCAGAGATGTTCTTTCTCAAACCCTTAAAACTCAGTCAAAATCATATTCATGTTCAATATCTCAGCCATATACGAGCTAGGTAATAAAAATGCTAGACTCTGGAAGAAGCAAACACGTCCCTGGCAGCAGGAGAATAGCCCCAAAGATCACCAGAAAAAGTACACATAGGTATGTCTGAGGAGAGGAGAGATTACAAAAACAGAAAACCTGAAAGATGAAATGAAACAGAGGGAGTTTACGGAAGATGAAACACAGGCAAAAAATAATTGGAATAAAATCCACAGTGAAATATTGCTAAGTTAAAGGACAGCACAATCAGAAGCCAGATCATGCTGAGTTAGCTTAAGTACATAACACAAGTGAAATATAAAATGAATATACAGAGAAGATGACAGAAAGCAAAAGCCAGGTAAGGATGAACCCCCTTGTAACTAATACTTACAAAGTAAAGGATCAGTAATGGCCATAGATAGACTAGGAAAATATAACAACATAGATCTGCCCATAGGAAAGAAGATGAGTCCAAGAGAGTAGAAATGGGATATTAACAGCAAAGTCCCGGGTCACATCTTTCTAGAACAACTGCGCTGTAAGAGTAAAGGAAAAAGAAAATGATAGCATTTTCACTTTCAATAGGTAGCAGATTTATATTCCTGACTCTTTTCAAGTTTAAATTCACTGACACAGGTAGAGTTTTGTACGAAACACAAAATTATTCAAAATTCCTGAGAGATAGGTCAGAGGGACCCATTTCTCCCTGGGGGACTAGGGCAGAAGTCAAATATCTTTACAGCACCGTTAAATCACTCAGGATAATGGCCTTTATTGGAAGCACTGCTTTATAGTTGATTCTTCTTTAAATAAGCTAAAATGTTGCAGGCCAGGGCAAGTCACTCCCTAGTTCACAGCTATTAGACCATTCCCCGGTGCCTGGCTGCCCTAATATAGGTCTGTCAGCCAGGCTTACCTGCTCTCAAAGGAGTACTGTCTGTCTTAGACATCCTGAATGCCTGTAGGAAGCTTGATCCTGAAGCACAAGTCTGGCTCCAGAAGGCGCAGTACTGATTGAAAATAGCTCCTGCCTGACTTTTTCCCATCTCAAGCCTAGGTGGACTCTAGATAAGCCTGTAGCCATTTTCCACCCAAGCCAGAGGGGAATCACTCCCCATGGTAGCCTACCCGAGGGCCTGTGATTGCTGCACATATAGTCCTTCATGTGCATCAAGGTTGTCTTGATTGGTGCAAACACCTTGGTCATTCTGTCTTTCCAGATTTGGAAGCAAGCTCCTTCAAGGATTATAGCAGTAGCTGCCAAGTTCTTTCAAGGAGCAATAGCCTCCAGCACTCAGAGCCAAAACTCTTCTGAAGTCTAGAATGGAAATAGTAACGTTCCTATATCAGTTTAAAGAGCTCAGATTACTATAATAAACCTTTCACACAGTAAAATCCAGGGCCCTATTTCATTATTAGTAAATTCTTCCAAATGTGTCACAAGGATGAGCATGAGGCAAGGATGAGCATGAGACAGATTCCTCCATAAGACAGGAGAATAGAAAACACTATCACCCTCTAACAACCTCAGCTGGGGCCAAAGCCCAACATGGGGGTGGAGGGATAACAATGTGCCATGTATCAATCACCCTTGTGATCAAAGATGTAAAAAATCCAAGGAAAACATCCCACTTCCAAAACAGTAATAGTTTTAGAGAAATGGACCATATTCAAGACAATAGAGGTCATAATTTCAGAATTTATTTATTTATTTATTTATTGAATATWTTATTGGATATATTCTTTAATTACATTTCAGATGATTTACCTTTTCCTGGCTCCCCCCTCCCCAAAAGTCCCATATGTCCTTTTCCCTCCCCTTGTTCCCCCATCCTCCCCTTCCCACTTCCCTGTTCTGGTATATTCAACAAACTGACTACAAATCTTAAATGGAAAAGGCCAACTATAGTCAAGGACACGTTGAAGAAAAAAAATAAAAGCTTGAGAGTGATGTAAAGGGGTATCCAAGACTATTGTGAACCTAGGACAGCTTTTTCAAAACAAGAATTTGTTGTAAGGACATATTCAGAATGGACAGAGAAGACGCAGAGCCCTGAAAAGGTCCACATATGTGTGTCTTCTTCATTGTGATAAGACAGCCACTGCAGTGAAGTGTGGAAAGAAAAAAAATGTTTAAGATATTTGCAAATAGTGGAAAAATGAAGAGTGACACATAAAATCAAGTGTAGCGTAAACACAGTCAACTACGAAAGGCAACAATTTCAAAAAATTTGAAACACATTTTTCAAAATACTCATTAACATTAAAATCTTCATTATCGTTAAGAAATAAAGATTCCTTAAGCATCACAAAATATGTTCTAAGTTAGAAATTGATAAATTGCTCTATAAGGCAATTGAGAAATTCTATTCAATAAAAGAAACTGCTGCAAGGAAGGAATCCATGCAGATAGCTCCCTCTGCTTCTCCTCTCTTTRTCTCTTTCTATCTCKCATATTTGAGAGACTCATTCCTGCTTCACCATTCTCCTTTCTTTTATGCCACCTTACACTTGAAGGTTCCAATCCACCATTGAAGGAATGTGGGACAGGAACTCAAGGCAGGAACCTGTAGCACTAACCATGGAGAGATGATGCTCACTGGCTCCACTTACACAGCTAGAGAGTTCTAACCCACCCCAGGCCCACCTACCTAGGAGTAGCGCTGCCCACAGTAGAYGATCCTATACCATATCCTACATCAATTAACAACCAAGAAAATGTTTTTTTTGGGGGGGGGGCATACTGGCAGGCCAGTCCGATTTAGTTATCTTCCATCTGAAATCCTCACAGTTAATGTTGGGCTATAAACAAGTTGACAGCTGGAGCAAACTTGGAAAATCAGCAAGAATAAAAAAGCTAAAATTAGTAAAGAAAAAAAAAAAACATTGCCATAGCCCATGGAGAAGGGGTGCACAGGCAAGTGGCTATCTTACCATTACATCACCAGGAGGAGATACAGACGGCAAATGAGTCTATGAAAAGGTGCTAAGCCATATCATCCCAGTAAGTATTAATGAAAAGACCTAGAGTTACAGCACTAACCTGCAAACATCAGGAGGAAGGTGCAGTGAGACTGTCACTCACGGTGGGGACAGCCACTTGGAAAAGAGGTTGGCTTCTTAACAGAATCATATGCATGTTTGCTACACGTCCAGCAATTTTTCTCTTTGTTTACACAGGAGTTCAGAACTTGCATGTTCATTGAAACCGGATACTTACTGCCTTAGCATCCAGTGGAAGCAACCAGGATGTTACTCAATAGACCAGAGAAGTAAAGTGCGCTTCGCACAGACCAAGGAGTATTACTCAACACTGAAAACCAACTGGCTATTTGGCCATGAATCAGGCATGAAGATCCAAAATATCACTGGACAAAATAAGTGAGTGCTTGGCCTCACCAGTATCAGTATGTGAAGTTTGTCATTTTAAAAGTCTATGTTCAGCCGGGCGTGGTGGCGCACGCCTGTAATCCCAGCACTTGGGAGGCAGAGGCAGGTGGATTTCTGAGTTCGAGGCCAGCCTGGGCTACAGAGTGAGTTCCAGGATAGCCAGGACTACACAGAGAAACCCTGTCTCGAAAAACAAAAGAAAACAAAAAACAAACAAACAAACAAAAAAACCAAAAACAAAAAAAAACAAAAAATAAAAGTCTATGTTTACGAACGAATGTAAATTATACACAATAGTAAATTTCAGTTGGACAGTTTTATAGACACATATACATTTTTTCTTTTTATCACATTTTCTTCATTACTTTCTCTTGTTCTCCTCCCTTTTTTTAAAAAAATATTTTCCTGACTGTTGTGGCTTGCTGTAATAAAATATAAAAACCATTTGGGCAAAGAATACACCTTCCACTAATTCTTCTCACCCAAGGACCTGGGAGTGAAATACACAGTGGCTCTATGTAGCTCATGTGATCACTGGATATGGGTTTTCACATCCTTCCTGAGTGAGTGATAGGATGAGCCTCTTTGATTTATTCAACAGAGAAAAGATGCTTTTCCCTGCACAAACCATNGGGGGGGGGGCATACTGGCAGGCCAGTCCGATTTAGTTATCTTCCATCTGAAATCCTCACAGTTAATGTTGGGCTATAAACAAGTTGACAGCTGGAGCAAACTTGGAAAATCAGCAAGAATAAAAAAGCTAAAATTAGTAAAGAAAAAAAAAAAACATTGCCATAGCCCATGGAGAAGGGGTGCACAGGCAAGTGGCTATCTTACCATTACATCACCAGGAGGAGATACAGACGGCAAATGAGTCTATGAAAAGGTGCTAAGCCATATCATCCCAGTAAGTATTAATGAAAAGACCTAGAGTTACAGCACTAACCTGCAAACATCAGGAGGAAGGTGCAGTGAGACTGTCACTCACGGTGGGGACAGCCACTTGGAAAAGAGGTTGGCTTCTTAACAGAATCATATGCATGTTTGCTACACGTCCAGCAATTTTTCTCTTTGTTTACACAGGAGTTCAGAACTTGCATGTTCATTGAAACCGGATACTTACTGCCTTAGCATCCAGTGGAAGCAACCAGGATGTTACTCAATAGACCAGAGAAGTAAAGTGCGCTTCGCACAGACCAAGGAGTATTACTCAACACTGAAAACCAACTGGCTATTTGGCCATGAATCAGGCATGAAGATCCAAAATATCACTGGACAAAATAAGTGAGTGCTTGGCCTCACCAGTATCAGTATGTGAAGTTTGTCATTTTAAAAGTCTATGTTCAGCCGGGCGTGGTGGCGCACGCCTGTAATCCCAGCACTTGGGAGGCAGAGGCAGGTGGATTTCTGAGTTCGAGGCCAGCCTGGGCTACAGAGTGAGTTCCAGGATAGCCAGGACTACACAGAGAAACCCTGTCTCGAAAAACAAAAGAAAACAAAAAACAAACAAACAAACAAAAAAACCAAAAACAAAAAAAAACAAAAAATAAAAGTCTATGTTTACGAACGAATGTAAATTATACACAATAGTAAATTTCAGTTGGACAGTTTTATAGACACATATACATTTTTTCTTTTTATCACATTTTCTTCATTACTTTCTCTTGTTCTCCTCCCTTTTTTTAAAAAAATATTTTCCTGACTGTTGTGGCTTGCTGTAATAAAATATAAAAACCATTTGGGCAAAGAATACACCTTCCACTAATTCTTCTCACCCAAGGACCTGGGAGTGAAATACACAGTGGCTCTATGTAGCTCATGTGATCACTGGATATGGGTTTTCACATCCTTCCTGAGTGAGTGATAGGATGAGCCTCTTTGATTTATTCAACAGAGAAAAGATGCTTTTCCCTGCACAAACCATYGGGCCTAAGTCATCACGACTTTCCCTAAAAATCTACTCCAGTCACTTGATCAAGAGTTGGCAGAAAAGGCAACAGAGATGAGAAGAAAACTCAGAAATCAAACCCCTCATTTGACACACACCCAGGCTCTGTCACGCAAGTATATTTTTGAAGCATAATTTACATCTAATGTCAAGGGTGGTAGGCAGAAGAGAACTTCACTGCCTACACTGCCCCTGTCGCTCAGCCTCCTCACAAATGGTATTTTCTACCTCACTTTTAAGTGTTATCCACCATCATATCTAATGTGAATTCAAAGAGAAATACATGAATTAGTTTTTATTTGGAAGATGAAATCAAGAAATCTGTATTCAAGGAGACACTGTGTCCTGTTCATTAGTAGACTGATGTCTTCGTTGGACAGGTCCAYGTRGTTTTGGGGGTGGCACAAGGGAGCTACTCCTAAAGAAGAAGACTGAGAGAATCTCTAAGTTGAAAGACTTGAGAAATGTAGTCTCTGAGAAGGGGAAAAGGGATGAGAGAAAGGAGCCAAGGAACTGCAAAGTCAGAGAAGGAAGACATAGTGGAGAGACAGTAGATGAAGAATGGAAGGAGTCAGGCTACTAAGACGGTGGGGCCGAATAAAGTTGGAGACAGAGAAGGCATCCCCAAATTGGGATACCCACAAGAATCACCTGGTACTGGAGCTCAATCACCTGGGGGGGAAGCCAGGAGTTATGATTTTACAGCTAACTCCACATTCTGTTGGGGGTAAAGGGAGGATGGTTAGAGCCAAGGCAAGGATGCAGGAGTGAGAGCCTGCAGGATGTATAGATAGAAACAAAAAGGAGGGAGGGTGGCCATATTAAGCCAGTGGTTGGTTCAAGAGGAGCATAGCATGGGTGTGATCCCAACAGCCCACAATTAGAATTCTTCCAATTCTGGATATCCTGGCCAAGCAGCCAAGCCCAGAGCATCCCATCCAAAAGATGTAAAGAATTTCACTCTTAATGTCATACTGGGCTGGGCTACCAATCAAATGCCCCTAGGCAGACACAACTCTGTGTCTGTTAATCATTACTGTGAGCCACAGGTATAGTCTCCCCTGCTGTAAATAAAAGTGGAGCTTATGTTTTTCCACAATCCGGAGAAAATAAATTAAACACTTTCTTGAAGGTTCTGTTTTAAAATGTGTAGAGACCTAAAGTCTTGACTAGTAGTTCTCCGCCTTTAATACTGCAATCCTTTAATATAGTTCCTCAAGCTGTGGTGACCCCCATCCATAAAACTTACTCTCCTGCTATTTCATAACTGTAATTTTATATTTTTGTAAATTATAAATATTTGATATGCAAGATACTTGATATGTGTGACCCACAGATTGAGAAACATTTGCTTTAGACAATGAAAATGCCCTATGGCGTATACTATGATCTTTGCTATAGAAAGAAAACCAGAAACCTGTCAGTAACTAGACTTATAGGGAGTTTTTAAGGAAAACAGAGAAATCATTCAATAGCTCTAAGTCCTATTTCTATAAAAGCAGAAACTAAAGTAAGTCTCAGATCAAAGGCTTTGCCAGTATCCGGCACAGTGACTGAGCAGCAGGACTTGATGCATAACTCATTTCACCATGACTCGAAAAGTATATTTGCCAGTCTGAACTGGATCTTAAAATGCAATCTAATTGTGAGGAAGATGTTGAAAAAAGTTAAACATCTATACATCTATTCAAGAGTTATAAAGGTAATTACACAATCAAAATAAAGTAAATGGATTACCACTAGGATCCAACTGTCAAGTCTTTTGAGGATTACAGCTCATGAGATGCATATTTTGATGAGAGTGATGCTACTGACTGGAAAAGGGAAAACTAAAGAAGTCCCTACCTTTACTGTATAGGCGATACATTGGTTTTAGAAGCGAGATGGGGAATTTTATATAGTCCACAGGGACACAGAAGTTCATAAAGGGGAACAGACTGACAGGATATATATTTTTAAGTAAAGATGCCCTTCTTCGRAAGAGCTAAAAACACAAAATATGGATCATTTGGGAATAATAAACTGCGGTAGAAACAGGGTAAGGAACAATGTAAGATACCAACATTTCCCAAATGCATCTGTGTCACAGATGTCACATTTGACTGTAAAATTAAATTAGACACAAGCTTCTAATGCTTTAAAAAGAAATAACAGCTTCAGTTACTGGATTTAACAGGCTCATCAACATCCATTTGAACATTCTGCAAACCTGTAACAAGGTTGAACTTGAACTGCCATGTGTCAAAACAATGGTGAAATTAATCATACTTTACGGTTGAATTCTTTAGAGGATACTTCTTCGTGGCTAATTGTGAAGATTCTTCTCATATATGTTGAATTAATTTAGAATTCCAGATTATAATATTCTAATGAACAATAGCAAAAGCTGCTCATTTATACACTAATTAATAGGACCAGAGGCAGAACAAATAAAACTTTGCTTCAAGAGGGGCTTCCCCAATCCAGCAATGCTCCCTAGTATACACAGCATTCCAACACACAGTAAACCTTCCTGTATGCATGGCAGTGTCTACTCTACCCAGCATCCTCCAGTCCATATAGTACCCTCCCTATGCTGAGYCCCCAGAACGGACCCCTGTCCTTGTAGTACTCCTGTCCACACCCGGTTCGTACAGTAATACCATTCATGTGCCTCACCCCATCCTACAGCCTCAGTAGCTTTGCTTCACAGGCAGACTCAGTCATTCTAGAACTGAAATTCTTTTCCATGACTAGATGCTCCAAGTTCATTTCAAGTTTATGGRTCAGTAAGATTGCTAACCTGGCAGCAAGCCTCAAAACTTATCTAAATATTTGAYCCAACCTTTAAAACTATCTCAGATGCATTTTTTGAGGCAGAAATTGACAAATCAATTAATTCTCGGTTGTATTTGGAAAATCAAGATGTCTAAAATAGTTAATAAGATTTTGGCAACAGAAGCAAAAAATAGAAAAACACAGTTGTCAACTTCAGAACAATGGTGCATGGAAAAGCCTGTATATGGGGCATGTTTTAAGCATAAGCACCAGTAACTAGATGGTTTAATTAGAATAGACAACCCAGAAACCAGGGCCTTAAGAGTACCTTGCCCTCAATAAATGGGGTAAAGATGCAAAGTACAATGGTATATGATTATAATACCAGTTCTCTGGAGACTGAGGCAGGAGGAAGATACCAACCTGGGCTACATAGCAAGGCCCTGAATAAAATATGACAAATAAATAAAGGCAGAGATGAAAGATACCAGGATAAATGGACACACATTCAAATAATGTACATGTGTCTTATATTTCATTATGTACTGAGATTAGTTCAAGATAATTTGAAGACTAAGGGTAAAGGCAGTATGCTTAGTCAGAACACTTCAGAGAAGTAGAATTGTTAGAATGAATAAGTATATGTATTAGAGCTGCTTACAGGATAYTGTTATGCTATTCCAACAATGGCTGCCTCCCAATAGAAAGGCAAGGATTCCAGTAGTTTTTCAGTCTATAAGGTTGGACATCTCTCATCTGGTCTTCAATCTTCATTAGAATATTGAAGAAGTAGGTTCTCATACCAGTGAGGGAATTCCTTAGCAGAAGATAAGTGAACTTGTTAGTGAGAGTAAAGACACTGAATGCTAAAGCTTTCTGTCTTCACTGTCCTTTCATTTGGGCTGTTACCAGAATGTGTGACCCAGAKTTAGGGTGGGTCTTCCCATCTCAAATGATTCCTATCTTCTGCTAAGGAATTCCCTCACTGGTATGAGAACCTACTTCTTCAATATTCTAATGAATATTAGGTTGCATATATATGCATATATATGTATATTATAAGAAGACTTGAGAGCAAAGCRTCTGACATTGCTTTCTTAGAACTGACAAAGCACAGAAACCAAATATAAAGAGGAAAGCAAAATTAGAAACTTTGAAAGAAAACCCACAAATATGACTAGCAAATTAGGATGTTCTATAACTCGAAATTCAATGACCGTTTTAAAAAAGAAAAATAAATTAGGAAGAGCCACTTGAGGAAACAAACCCCATGAA
>BDUI01022893.1:2175-15624 GCA_002335545.1 Apodemus speciosus
CCATTGCTTCTCTCAGTGGATTAAATCTATTGGCCATAGACACTCATAACAGTTTTGTCCTAACATCAACTGTAGGTTTGATCAGAAACAGTTTATTGATTTTTTTTAATGTGTCCATCACATAGGTCACACATTCCCATCTTTAACAGAAACACACACACACACACATGCACACACAAACACACACACAAATCCACACACATTTAAATACATACAAATGGATACATACTTATGTACACATAAACATACTCACATGTACAAACACAAGCATACTTTATGACATAGGTGACATTTTGGTATTTCTTTAGGATTTGGATTCCTTTCTCATTTGTTTATTCATTAATTTATTATTGCTTTCTGAGTTCATTTTGTAGAAGCTGTATCTTCTCTAAGGATATAGATGTGCTATCATTGAGCATAGATAACTGTGCAGTAAGCCATTAAACAGAGGTTCTGTTTAAATAACTGGAGCTATTATGACTTCCATACTTGGCTAATGAATGTGCCCTTTTTTTTTAAATTACATGCAATCTAGAGGCATGTGCGTAGATTTATAAGTGTACCTACACCTTGATTTTATAAGAGTAAAAGATCCCATGTTCAGTCACAAATGACTAGGTAGCTATTCTTCTGTGGTTGCTCCCAAGAATATTCTACCTTTCTTATGACCTGGGTATATAGGAACATATAGGAATAAATTAGATCCCTCTATTTGACATGTTGACATACTTCATATYACTGTTGATTTTTAKTCAATATGATGGTCTATCTYATACCTCTATTGATARTCAGCATCATAATGTAGAAATAGTTGCATAGTTACCATTCTCTGGTTTCTATTACCAAAGTTAAAAATTATTTTTGATAGCTATTCCAAGAGTCAGTTTTGCCATGAACTTTTGTAAATCACATTCTCTCTAGAATATTGAGAACACTGAAAATCTGTTCTAACAGGAATCAKCCATCGACTGTGAATCCTCAAATTATGGCACTGTATAYAGAGGACTAAAYGGGGTAACCTGATGTTCTGGTTTTATTTCTGTTTCTATAATAAAATATGCATATAAAAGGCAACTTAGAAGAGAAAACATTTTCACTCACAAGTCCACATTATGATCAATCACTGTGGTAAAGTCACAATGATAGATAGTTAGGTACATCCATAGCCATGAGCAGAGAGAAATAAATACATGCTTAGTGCTCAACCAGCTTACTTTTCTCTCACACAGTACARGGTACGAAACCAGAAAATGGTGGACATCCACATTCATATTGAATATTCTGTTTTTTTCTTTTAWCTTTTATTTATTTATTTTAAACACCAGATTTTATACCCCTTCCGGTCCACCCTCCTAATGTTCTATATCCCATACCTCCTGCCTGCCCACCCTGTCTCCATGAGGATATCTCCACCCTCTACCCTCCACCCCCACGCAGCCAGACCTCTAAATCCCCTGGGGCCTCCAGTCTCTTGATGGTTAGGTGCCTCTTCTCTGACTAAACCCAGACCTGGCAGTCCTCTGCTGTATATGTGTTAGGGGCCTCATATCAGCTGGTGTATGCTGCCTGGTTGGTGGTCCAGTATCTGAGAGATCTCCAAGGTCCAGGTTAATTGAGACTGCTGGTCTTCCAACAAGGTCGCTCTCCTCTTCAGCTTCTTCTAGCTTTCTTCTGATTCAACTGCAGGGGTCAGTAGCTTCTGTCTGTTGGTTGCGTGCAAATATCTGCATCTGACTCTTACAGCTACTTGTTGGGTCTTTCAGAGGGCAGACCTGATAGGTCTCCAAATCAATTAATATAATCCCTCTCACAATGGATAGTATATGATACTTACATATTAATTCTAGATATATTCAATTTTCACTTATATTATTAATATCATGATTTTTAAATAGCAGTTGCCTTTCTTATATTTATATTCAGAATTATTAAAACATTTAAATGGCAGTGACAAACATGGAAAGACATTCACAGTGATTTTAACTTATAAAAATATGCTTCTAAAATAGATAACTCATATGGATGTATACAAGATAATTCTCAAATACAAAATATCTATTGTTTAGAAATAAATTTACACAACCATCACACTGGAAAAACAAACATTTGCATCTAAAATCAATTCTCATAAGAGGACTTTAAGGAAGACATAAATAAGTCCCTTACAGAAATACAGCAAARCACACGTAAACAGGTAGAAGCCCTTAAAGAGGAAAGACRAAAATTCCTTAGAGAATTATAGGAAAACACAATCAAACAAGTAAAGGAAATGAACAAAACCATCCAAGATTTAAAAACTGAAATAGAACAGTAAAGAAATCACAAAGGGAGACAACCCTGGAGTTAGAAAACCTAGGAAAGGGATGAGGAACCATAGATTCAAGCATCACCAACAGGATACAACAGAATACAAGAGATAGAAGAGAAAATCTTAGGTGCAGAAGATACCATAGAAGACATTGACACAACAGTGAAAGAAAATGCAAAATGCAAAGACCTACTAACCAAAAGATCCAGGAAATCCAGGATACAATGAGAAGACCATACCTAAGGATAATAGGTATAGATGAGAGCAAAGATTCCCACCTGAAAGGATCAGTAAATATCTTCAACAAAATTATAGAAGAAAACTTCCCTAACTGAAAGAAAGAGATGCCCATGAACGTACAAGACACCTACAGAATGCCAAGTAGACTGGAACAGAACAGAAATTCCTCCCACCACATAATAATCAAAATACCGAATGCACTAAACAAAGAAAGAATATTAAAAGCAGTAAGGGAAAAAGGTCAAGTAACATCTAAAGTAAAGACAGAGCTATCAGAATTACATTAGATTTCTAACCAAAACTAGAAGATCTTAGGCAGATGTTATACAGACCCTAAGAGAACATAAATTCCAGCCGAGGCTACTATACCCAGCAAAACTCTCAATTACCATAGATGCTGAAAATAAGATATTCCATGACAAAACCAAATTTACACAATATCTTTCTACAAACCCAGCTTTACAAAGGATAATATATGGAAAATACCAACACAAGGAGGAAAACTATACCCTAGAAAAAGCAAAAAGGTAATCTTTCAACATACCCAAAAGAAGATAGCTACACAAACATAATTCCACCTATAACAACAAAAATAACAGGAAGTAACAATCACTTTTCTTTAATATCTCTTAACATCAATGGAATTAATTCCCCAATAAAAAGACATACACTAACAGACTGGATGTGTCAATAGGACCCAACTTTTTTGCTGCATACAGGAAATGCACCTCAGTAACAAAGACAGACAGACCTCAGAGCAAAAGGTTGGAAAACAATTTTCTAAGCAAATGGTCCCAAGAATTCTAATATCAAATAAAATCCACTTTCAGCCAAAAGTTGTCAAAAAAGTCAAGGAAGGATATTTCATACTAGTAAAAGGAAAAATCTACCAAGATGATCTCTTAGTTCTGAACRTCCATGCCCCAAATGTAAGGACACCACTTTCCTAAAATAAACCTTGCTAAAGCTCAAAGCACACATAGCACTCCACACAACAATAGTGGGAGACTTCAACACCCCACTTGCAGCAATGGACAGATCATGGAAACAGAAAGTAAACAGAGACACAATGAAACTAAGAGAAGTAWTGAACCAAATGGATCTAACAGATTTTTATAGAATATTTCATCCTAAAGCAAAATAATATAACTTCTTCTCAGCACCCCATGGTACCTTCTCCAAAATTGACCATATATTTGGTCACAAAACAGACCTCAGCAGATACAAGAATATTGAAATACTCACATGCACCCTATCAGATAAYCAAGTTCTAAGGGTGGTCTTAAATTCCRACAAAAAAATGGAAAACACACATAGACATGAAAGCTGAACAATGCTCTGCTCATTGACAACTCAGTCAAGGAAGAGATAAAGAAAGAAGTTATGAGTTCCCATTTGTCAATTCTTGATCTTAGAGCATAAGCTATTGGTGTTCTGTTCAGGAACTATTCCCTGTGCCCATGTCCTCAAAATTACAAAGTTTCTGTAAGGAAAAGAACACTGTCAATTGGACAAAACGGCAACCAACAAATTGGGAAAAGATCTTCACCAACCCTACATGGGACAGAGGGCTAATATCCAATATATACAAAGAACTCATGAAGTTAGACTCCAGAGAGCCAAATAACCCTATTAAAAAATGGGGTACAGAGCTAAACAAGGAATTTTCACTTGAATATCTTCAAATTGCTGAGAAGCACCTTAAGAGATGTTCAGCATCATTAGTCATTAGGGAAATGCAAATCAAAACAACCTTGAGATTTCACCTCACACCAATCAATATGGCTAAAATTAAAAACTCAGGAGACAGCAGGTATTGGCGAGGATGAGGAGAAAGAGGAACACTCCTCCACTGCTGGTAGGAATGCAAGTTGGTAMAACCACTCTGGAAATCAGTCTGGCAGTTCCTCAGAAAACTGGGCATGACACTTCCGGAGGATCCTGCTATACCACTCCTGGGCATAGAACCCAGAGGATTCCCTGTCATGCAATAAGGACACATGCTCCACTATGTTCATAGCAGCCTTGTTTATAATAGCCAGAAACTGGAAAGAACCCAGAAGTCCCTCATTGGAGGAATGGATATAGAAAATGTTGTATATTTACACAATGGGATACTACTCAGCAATTAAAAACAATGAACTCATGAAATTCTTAGGCAAATGGTTGGATCTGGAAAATATCATCCTTTTATTTTTTGTTTTTGTTTTTTCAAGACACAGTTTCTCTGTGTAGCCCTGGCTGTCCTGGTACTCACTCTGTAGACCAGGCTGGCCTCGAACTTAGAAATCCACCTGCCTCTGCCTCTGCCTCCCAAGTGCTGGGATTAAAGGCGTGCGCCACCACTGCCCGGCTGGAAAATATCATYCTAAGTGAGGTAACCCAATCACAAAAGAACACACATGGAATGCAGTCACTGATAAGTGGATATTAGCTCAGAAACTCTGAATACCCAAGACACAATTCACATATCAAATGATTCCCAAGAAGAAGGAAAGAGAGTTCTCTGGTCCTGGAAAGGCTAGATCCAGCATTGTAGGGGAGTACCAGGACAGAGAANAAATGGCAACCAACAGATTGAAAAAAGATATTTATATATACATACACACACACATATTAATTTGGGGCTTAATAATCTCTAGCCATTCCTTTCATTTAAGTAAATAAAACTTGGTTCTCTTGTGTTGAAAATAAAAATCTTAATAAAAATAATTTATGTAGTTATATTAAAAAGTAGAAATAATTTTTACTAATTGTAAGTGAAATTTGAAGCCGGAAACGCAGCCAAGGACAGAACTCTGTCTGCATTTAGGAACACTCTCTCAGTCTTTTTTGATGTAGTCAAAATTTATTCAGCCATAATGAAATGAACTTGTTTCTTCAAGTTAATAATATTCCTATTTACTTTACAATTCAAARTTATGAAATTGATAAGAATTCTAGCTATGCAACTAAATGGGTTTTATCCCCTTTTGCTTTGTGATGTGATGGTTTCACTGTTCTTAAGACTCAAGATGCTCTGTGCAGGACAGGAAGACCTTTGCACTGCGACCTGGAGGTCAAGGTAGGTCCATCTTCCAAGTATTTTTAGTGATTGTCAGTATGATGTTTCAGCTTTCGTTCTTTACATGGTGATATACAGGAACTTTACAAATATTCCTCTCTCTCTCTCTCTCTCTCTCTCTCTCTCTCTCTCTCTCTCTCTCTCTCTCTCTCTGACTGAATGCTTTTATTTTTAAATTTTTTTTTATTTATTTACATTCCAGTCTTGGCCACCACCTCAGTCTCCCCACTATCAGTCCTATTGTTTCATAAGTATGCAATGAGAAATCTCATAGACTATATTCCTGCTCACCTGGGTAATAGCATATTTCATATTTTATGACATAAATCTCTACTCCTTTGGTGGAATCATAAAAAATCCTCTTCATGACTGTACCCACTGGCTTCATTTTTTACTCAAATTATAGAGAATGCTTTACTGTAAATAAAATAATCCAGGATTTTTTATTGGATTAGTTTTGGATTAGAACAAATATTTTTGGAGAATGCAAACAAATATGCATCAAGATTCATAGAAATGGTTCAAGGACTGAAATTTGTGAATAAAGAATGAAGCAAATGTTTTATCATGTGCATGTGTGGGAAAATTAATCGGATCAAACTACTTATTGATGAGATTAAGCTTGTTGGAGCTTAATTCTGATATGTGATGAATATAATCTTTTCTTGTAAGAAAGAGAACTTCAAAAAGAAGGATTACATTAAGTGAAGACCAGAGATAGCACTTGGTTGTATTGTTGTGAATCTGGTGATAGAGACAGAGACCCTGTGGCATAGTTACTTGCATGCAAATTGAAGAAAATTTCATATCAAGGGGCTTATATAATTATATCACCAGTTATTTAAAGTGGAGAGTATAGTGCTTGGTTTACAATGAGCACTATAAAAAGACGTTGCTGTAAACATTAGTTAATACAACATAACTCGTGAGCATCATATCATATTTTTCTTTTTTTCTCCTCAAATACATTTCAAATTGTAGATTTAGATAGACATGACCAACGTGAATAAAATCTGTCAGTACTTTGRTAACTACACATCCGTTTTCATTTGTAAAGCGAGACCACGCTGTAAGAGGTGAAACAACGTCTTGCTACATCCCACAATCCTTGCTACATCCATGAATTCCTGAAATCTCTTGAGGGAATTCTGAAATCCAGTAGAACTCCTCTGAGGTCAAGGGATRTAAAGTTTAACTGATGCTCAGCTGATTCTGATGAAGATATWYTTGGGACATATTTTCTATATCCTTGCTTTATAAAACACTGGCTGGCTCATGAAATATTAACCTACRTGGTTCTCTCTTTCCTGCTTGTGTACCTTTGGCAGTCTTTCAATGCCGTCTTCATCTTTGCAGTGAAACCTTCATGTAGTGGCCAATTTTTCCAATTAACCACAATTCTACTCAAATTTAAATCACACACACCATTTATCACAGCTGCTAAACCTGCTGCTTAAATAACTTTTACACTCCAGTTTAGAAGTGTCTCATTTCAATGATGAATTAAGAGATGCCTATAGAGCAACCCATCTACTCATTAAAACTGTCCTGAACGTTTAGAATCCAACAGTTTCAGGKACTGAGGATGGAAACAGAAATCAGAAACAAAAGTATCAGGAAGAAATAGCCAGTAGGCAARTCAGACAGAGATGCAGTCTATCAAAGGAGGATGCTGACTGAAACCTTGATTCATACAACTCTCTAATATAGGAGTTTTGTGTCAGACTGGTTTACATTAACAATAGACACAGGAAGTAGCATTACATTAACAAATAGCCCTAACAGCAGTAGCAATAACCAATTCTCCTCAATACCACATCTGAGAATGGACATGTGCCCTGTGTGGCAGTCCACTATGCACCACATGTGAAATTTCAATTTCCAGACTACTATGTGAAGATGGTAATAAGATAGCAGAGCGTTTCACAAATAAAACTAGGTTATTCAAATCCCAAAGAATCCAGTGAGTGAACTAGAATGCAAATTTACAAATGTACCATGAGAACTATAATGAGCAAAGTGACCCAAGAGTGCGCTCCTTTCAGTAAAAAAGAATCTACATGGGAAATAAAATTAATCAGAGCAAGGAGAGTTCATTAGTTGAATGAACCTAATAGTTAATGACATCAGGCTATGATAGCTTCAGGCACTCTTGGGGACTCCTGGGGAAGCACCGACAAATTATTCTTCTCAGGCTCCCCTTCCATCATGTTATGGGTAGAAAGTCTTTAGGAAGGTTTGTACCATTGATCAACTCAGTATTCTTTCATATCAATTCCATTCAAGTCATGTGTGTGTTCATATGTGTTTATAGTCTCCAATCATCACKGTGATTAGATGGACTTTTTTTCAAATGTCCTCCAGGATAAACTGAGAGACCATTTCACTGAATGATTTATCAACTGACTAATCTATAATTATTATTGATCCTTACTGATATGGTTCTCAGGGTTTAAAAATACTTTATCATGTTAAAAGTCTCTGTTGTACTGATGTACTTAATATACAAGAAACTAGAATGAAGTAACAAGTACCATAATCCATAGCAAAAAATAATTTAAAATCCTACTTCATGAATGGAGAACTGTATATTAAGAGTTTATGTTATAGACGGCAAGGAGTTGAATGTCTTTTGACTTTCATTACACTGTAAGCATCTGTCTCTTGTACTCATTGGGTTGAGTTATGAAAGCTTGTAAAATATACTCAGTGATACATAAAACAAACAAAAAAACCAATCATTCATCCATAAAAAAACCTCACAAATAACAAAGAACACACCTAATATTTTTTGAATGTGTTGAAACATACAGCTCTAGTACCCTAGTATTTATATTAATTTCCCTTATTTTTCTCATTTCTATTTTTAAGTAGTTTCACCTTCATAAAAATACCATAATGCTTGTACAAACATCTCTGAATTTGCTCTTCCAAAATATCCTTATTGTCAAAGTTTTATTTATGGTCCATTGTTGAATAGTTTGTGGAATATTCTTGAGTTTGTACAAAGATTTTCTCATTTTCAACTGGGATTATAGATGATATTTTAGAAAAGGGATTCAGAAGTAAAGTATTATCATACACATCACATCAAGGATAAGAAACTTGTTCACACTGCTGACCTTGATCATCTTGTCAAGACATTATCTAATTCCACTAATGTCAAGCTCTTTTGTGCAACTGACTCCATCTGTTTTTTTTTCTTTTTTTTTTTTTTTGGAAGCAAGAATAGTCCATACTGTAGCATGAAGGGCAGGGAGGAATGGGTTGTCCGTTTCCATTTCTTGAAGACTTGTATAACTCAAACTAAATAAAACACTTGGAAAATTTTTGTGAGATTTATACTCCCCCTTCCCTCCTTTGGATTTGTGGAAGAATTTATAGTACTCTGGATATATTGTGGGGGTTATTTTTTGAGTTGGATTGTAATCTAATACTCTGATTTCATTGCTCAAATTGTTATCTAGGTTCAGCTATTAGGAGTTGTTTTGTATTTTCTTTTTTCTTCACATTTTTAAAATATTTTTATTTATATACAAATGCTATCCCCTTTTCTCCTCATTTCCCCTCATTTTCCCTATCCCACCCCCCTACACACTATCTCACCGACTCCCACCTCCCTGCCCTGACATTCTCCTACACTGGGGCATCAAGCCTTCACAGAACCAAGGACCTCTCCTCTCGGTGATGTCCGGCAAGGCCATTCTCCAATACATAAGCGGCTGGAGCCATGGGTCCCTCCAGGTGTACTGTATTTTCTTCTTTCCACAAGTTACCATCATTATTTTTACAAACTTCCTTAGTTTGAAATATCCTTGATTCAGTATATGAGGTGTACCCTAACCTTCTACAAACCACGTGACCCCTACATAAATAGGCATGATGCAATAAAGTTTGTATCTTCTACACTAAAGTGAGATAACATTGTAGAAAATACTTCATAATAAAATCATACCAAATGAATTAGTTTTAAACTTTGCTAAGCAAAGAAAGAAACGGCTATAGAAATACAGCTTCTTTAAAAACACCAACTGGTGTAGTTGTAAAAAATTGAACGAGATTTATTGTGTGATGTAAAACAGCCATAGCCATTCAATGGATGAGGCTTCTAACTGGTTTCAGAGTTATGAGTCCTGGGTTTGTATTTGCAGCTTTTGTCATAGGTGTCTCTCATATCTTTCAGAACATAATTTAACAACCTCTGGCAGATGCATGAGYCAAAGTTTCTTTAAAGTTTCAACATTTTGTTGTCCATGATCTTCTGACCCTCACAGCCCAGGTTTCTGTAAAAGCTGAGGAATATAGTCTTGATCCCCACTGATATCTGGAAGAATGTTACCCTGGGAAATGACAAAGTGGCTTTCAGAGAAGATAGTTTTATTCTGTCTCCAGATATGGCCATGTCTGTAGGATGATACACTAAATCTCAGGCTTATGCTATGCATTTTCATTTGTGATGAATTGGAGAATTTCTAGCTTAGAAAAAGAATAGAATTAGAATTTCTTGTACAATATCATTTATGACATTCTATAATGTCATATAGAAAAGAAGGTGGTTAATTATTTATATTATTGACCTCAAAATTAATATTAAGAAAAATAGCTTTTAATCTTATGTATGGAGTAATACTGTTTCACAAGGATTTAGGTACAAATTTGTAACTCTTTGCCTAATTCAAGGAACTACTCTCGGTTTCTTGTTCTCTCAAATGTAAAACCCTTTTAGGCCTCACAAGAGTAATAGAAAATAAATATAGAATGTCTAGCAGGGTTTCCTGTGAGTAGATCAAACTCAGTAAGTAGTAGTTGTTCTAATTACTAGTCAATAAACATTCGATACTATTGTATGAGTTAAGAAACTGGGCAATTCTTTCTGTTATCATGCATTGTCATAAAACACTTGTAAAACTTGATACCAGTTTCTCTGTACCAAAAGTATGATGTGCAGAAGGAAAAGTTAACCATCCCTCAATTCTTTCCAATTGCAATATAGTAGACCTCTAAGCAGAGTTAGTTCTTTTTTTTTATTGGATATATTCTTTATTTACATTTCATTTCCCTTTTTCCTGGTTTCCCCGCCCCCCCAATGTCCCATATGTCTTTTTCCCTCCCNACACACACACACACAAACACACACTTGTCTTCTGGTCACTTCCATTTGTGGTTTTGTTTTTTGAGACAGGGCCCCACTATGTAGCTCTGACTGATTTGGAAGTCACTCTGTAGACCAGGATGGCCTTGAACTTACAGAGATCCATCTACCTGCCTCTGCCTCCTGAGTGCTGGAATGAAAGGACTGTGCCACCTCAACAGACCCCATTTGTGATCTTTGCATTCCCTGAGTTTATATTATCTCCTTTGTCAGTCTGTACGGTGCCGAGTGTTCATTGTTCAGCACAGGGAAACTGAGGGAACAGAATCACAAGTTCCAGGCCAACCTGAGCTATAGAACAAGAACCTGTCTCAAAATAAAACATGCTCTAGGACAATACTATGACTGATTGATTGATTGACTGACATATTTATGGGGGATGTGGATGAGACAGGATCTCACAAGATAACCCAGTATACTACTTACTCTCCTATTGCTATGGTAAACACTATGACCAGGGCAACTAACAGAAGGCATTTATCTGGGCTTACGGTTCCAGCAGGTTAAGAGTCAGCCTTAGTGGAGAAGCATGGTGGTAAGTAGCCGGCATGGCAGCTAGAACAGGAAGCTGAGCGCTCATATCTTGAATGGAGAGCAGGAAGTAGAGTGAGCTACCTGAATAAGGTTTAAGTCTTYAAGCTCTCAAAGTCCCGCCCCCACCCCCCATGGTGCACTTCCTCCAACAAGGCCACACCTCTGAAACCTCTCCATACAGTACCATACACTGAAAACCAAACATCCAAATGCATAGAACGATGGGGAACATGTCACTCAGACCACCATTCCCTGATTGGTCTTGAACTCATTATGTAGCTCAGGCTAGCTTTGAACTTGCTATCTTCCTCCCTCTGCTTTCCAGATGTGGGATTATAAGCAAGCACTGCCGAGTCTCACTCCAGGGCCATCTCTTAAAATGTTAAGAATGTGTTAAAGAAAAAAAGAAACAGAACTCTGATCCTTTTCTTCTGCAGGACAGAAACTAATTGCATCCCTGCTTCCCATGACAACTAGAGACAGAATCAAAACCATCAGGAACCAGCCAAGGACCATGCAAGAGAAGAGGGAGCTTAGGTATGGCCATTGTTCCTACATGGGAGCCTCAGTCTACTGCTTCTGTCCCATCTCAAAAAGATAGGAAACAGATAATGCAGGAGACGGTTCTTCTGTAATGAAGCTGTGAATCACAACCAGTTCTTGATTCTTATTGATACAGGCTCTTAAGTGGTCCAGGCTGCCCTGGAACTTGCTATATAACCAAAGATTGTCTTGAATTCCTGATCCTCCTGCCTTCACTTCCTGAGTTCTAAGGGCTGGGCTTGACCTGTCTCCCAGAAGGGCATGGGTACCCTGGTGTGTGACTGCTTCTAAAGAGGATTTTCTGGAGAAAAGCAAGTCTCCAGTGAGATCTAGTTTTACTACTGCCCAGACCAGGGACTCACTTGAATTAGATTCTTCAAAGATAGGACATGTTCTGTGGTCCTCTCTTCCAAAGCCCAGAAGCCAGTCTAACCAGAAAGATGCATTAGTCAAATCCTCCAAAATCTCTGACTCAAACATCTTCRGGTCATCAAATGCAAGGAAAGTCTGAGAACCTGAYATGAAATAGAGGAYTCTAAAGAGGCAGGAGAGTGGATGCAACATGTGCAGCCTGGGAGGGCTGGGAGGAGAAACTGAGAATCTCTGAAGCAAGCATGGGGAGCCTAGGAACCAAGACACATGCATGCTAGCTTTGTCTGGACAAACCTATGCTAGTTACTTTTCTACTGGTGTGATAAAACACCAGGACCAAGGCTACTCATAGAAGAGTTTATTTGGGATTATGGTTCTAGAGTCCACCACAGCAGAGGGCAGACATGGTGACTGGAGCCTTAGCTAATAGCTCACATCTCGAACCACAAGCAGAGAGGGCAAACTGGGAATGGCCTGAGTCTTTGAGACCTCAGAGCCCACCCACACCAATGTTCAGTGAGCCACACTTCCCAAAGAGTGCCGCTAACTGGGAACCCAATGTTCCAATCCTTACCCACCCCGCCAAACTCCAGGGAACATCTCATTCAAGCCACCATACCTACAGTGGATGAACAGGGGAACCTGTGAGAGGGGTGTGGGAACAGTCTACACAGTCTTAAAACCTTCCTGTAAATTTCAAACCACTCTAAATTAAAACTTTGCTTTAAAACAAACAAATAACAAAAAATGAATAGGAAAATCTGGGGAGAAAGCCCAGTTGGAAAATGACGCCATGCAAGCATAAGAAATGAATTTATATCATCCGAACCCATGTAAAAGCTGGCACCCTTGTGATCACCCTTGTACTACCAGGGCTGGGGCCACTGAGATGCAGGACTAGGTGACTCYGCTTTGGCACCCAAGGGGTTGGAACTACACGCAGGGGCCTCTGTGTCCAGGACTGGCTAGTTTTTTTTTTTTTTCAGGAAATGAATTCCACTGATGTCCTTTATTTTCTCCTATTGTTTTCCACAGAAAAATAGTTGAGAACAAACAGTCCCATGGCGTCCTTGAGGCCAACTGCTGTGCTCAGTGTCTGAGCTCCCTTTCACTGGTAAGTCAACTTTTAAAGCCATTTTYCCCCATGCCTTCCAGCTCAGTACTGGGGAGGCAGAGGCAGGTAGGGCTCTGTGAGCCAGAGGCTGGAGCTGCTCTTCATAATGAGTTCCAGGTTTT
>BDUI01022898.1:7406-18822 GCA_002335545.1 Apodemus speciosus
GCCTTGAAAGATACATGAAAGTCTTAAACCCTAGTTCCTGGGAATGTGACTGGTTTTGGAAACTGGATCTCTGCAATCAAGTTGAAATGAGTCATCCTGAGTTAATATTGTCTCTCATGTAATGATTAATGCCCCTATAAGATGAGTAGGTTTTGAGTCTGGAATGATGGCTTTGATTAAAGACAAATACAGCACTTGCAGGAAACACAAGTTTGGTTTTCAGCACCCATGTCAAGCATCTCACAACTATCAGTAACTTATGGCATCTCTCAGAAGGATTGACGGGTCTCATCAATGACTTTATCTGGCTGTCACCTAACTTGTCAAATCWTCAGAGAAAGTCCATCAGCTATAAATCTGACTATCTCAGTGACAGAGAGGTGTGATGTGAAGCTGTGGCAGAGTGCAGTGGAAACAGGGGGCCTCACRATACCACATTACCCAACACCACRGATAAAGGGATCATAGAAGGGAAGCCAGCTATTGTCTTTCCTGAGGAGGGAACAGGGAGCGGGGACTTTCTRCAGAGACTCCAAAGTGGGAAGGGCTGAGCCTGGCAGAACTGGATCCTTTTCTTGGATAAATACTTGGGGCTTCAGGAGAGGGGCCTGGTGTATYACATTGGCTCAGCAAAGGCTTCTCCACTTAGGAACAGTGGCAGAGGGAATGAGTTCCTGCCTTTCCTCCAGCACTATGGCTRGGATGTTGGACATGGCTCCCTGGACAATGATGTTGCTCCTAGGAGCAGGCCGCGTTGGGAGAAACTAAAAATGTCTGCGCTGAAAACCTGACATGTTAAGTTTACCCCGAATTGACTAAAATTACATTTTCTGCCTTCAAGCAGAATAAGATTTCAAACAGAATATGTGCTGAGTTGTAGTGAAAATAAAACTACGTTTCTTGCAAACCTGAGTTTTATGAACTAAATTGATACTTACTGTGGTGTTTGCAAATAGCTACACTAGGGGATGTTGGGAGGATAGTGCATCACAGGCCATGACCTGCCARGCTTGGTTCATCTGAGCTCTTGGTGATATATTTGCAGGCAATGGRGCTCCAAATCATTGTGCAGTCCTTGGGGACCACTGTGTCTAGAACTTTCCTTTCCTGCAATCCACAGTGCATATCCCCCTTGCATGGACAGTAAAATGGCTCTCTTGGTTCTTAGTAGGAAGAGGGTAATTTTGGGTCCTCAAAGCAACATGGTAATCGATGTCAATAGCATCCTGGAATAGTGGGAGTTCCCAATACATCATCCCCATTTGATAAGTCAAAGTGGTTGKTGAGATGCACAAAAGAGCCTGTGGATTCTATCAAGTTCATGAGACCAAGATGCAAGGCCTTTCTGGAAGGGAAACGTTATTGCTGGTATAAATTAGAAGTGTGTCTGACTAACCAAAGGCTGTTTTGCATATCTCATTTATCAGCTTTCTTGACAGCCTTGCTTGCATCAGGACCAGCATCAGTGGAGGATTTATTTGTAAATGGCACCGATGCACCCAGGGGCTCTTTCTGTATAACATATGACTTCTTCAGCAAGAGGAGTATGTCTACTCACATTCCTAGACAGCTYCACTGGGTGCTTTGCCTCAGTGGTTCTTYGCTCTGTTCCCTTTGGTATAAGCAGTTTGTCCCCACCACCCTGCTTATCCTGCACTCCTAGGCTGCTAGGACGTGACTGCCTCATGTTTTGGCAATCCTCACAGGCTGGTTCAACATTCGCTCATTTCTCATCCTCCATCTTTCAGCATGTGACGCTGCCATTGACTTAGAAAGTATATGCTCTTTTGTGGGGGGGGGGGTCACCTGTGCTAGACAGAAGAAATTTAGCTAGAGTTAGGTAGACACGCTTTTAGTTTATATCAGTGATAACTCTTCCCTTCCAGAAAGGCAAAGTTGGATGGTCTCTTTCTTGGTCTTTGGAAAAGACTCTGGCATTGATTTGGGATAACAGGAGGCGGGTGATGCATACAAGTTGATCGTGCTTTTGATTTACTTTAACATTTGTGCAGTGCCTGCTTCGTGTTATCCCCATGAGGCCAGGGAATGCCCAAGACTAGTCTGAATCTCTTCAAAAAACRTCAGGGTGCAGGGAACCTTCTAGGCATGAATACAGTGTTACCTCCCTGTGTATRTGTTACTCACATCTCCCACACAGCAGAACTGAAGGCCCTAGTAGGTTCYAGAAGAAGACGAAAACAGCTGGACAGAGCCCGTGGCGTTTGGGGATTTCTAGCTGAGAGCTGTAGCAGCTCCATCTATTATTGGACTTCAAAGAGAAAAACAACACCCCCTGCCCCAAACTTATCCAGAAGGACAAACTTATTCCTGTCCCTGGCTGAAGGCAAGACAAAGCATGTCCAGATGGGATTCATCAGCAACACTGCTCGCTGGTGTAGAAAAATAAACCTCTTGGCTTCTGGGTGATGACCTTTACCCAAGGGGATAATGAATGATGCTTTTTTTCCTTAGACGTTTCAATGCATGKTATTTTTAAAGTCACACAGGCAAAACCAAAGCATGTGCTCAAAATGACAGTCTGACTTTTTTCCTTATTTATGTATTTGTGAAAACTTACCAGTCTCTTTACATCTACCTTTCAAAAATTGTTTTTACTCTCTTTGCAGCATTCAAAAACCATTACAAAAAAAAGTTCACAACCAATCAAAATACAGAGCACAAGGGACCGTGTAGTATCCAACTGATAAATTTACAACACAACTCTTGTACCCAAGGCTCAGGGATCTAGAGAGAGAAGAGGAGGCRGGAAGATTGTAAGAGCCAGAGGAACAGGAAGTTTGAACACCAAGAGGATGCTAACATGGAAGGGGGAAATCCCATGAGGCCTCAAACCTAAACAAAGAACCACACCACACAAGACAACCAAGAAATACTGAGAGTAGAAGAAATAGTCTTCTTCAGGGAAGAACCACAAGTTAGTTATCCAATATCAAGTCATCAGTCTAAAATCATAAACATATGAGTAACATTATACAGACCGAGAGGCTATATTTAGGAACACATACACATACATTTTACATNGATGAGGAATGGGAAAAATAATGTAATTATATTTTAATTAAAAAAATAAAAAATGATTGTCATATTACTAGGTTGTTTCTATTGTTTTGTCAGAATAAGTAAAGTTAATAGAGATTGCTTTGTGAAKCAAATTCTCCTCTGAATTTGCCTCTTATTTTATATCACAGTTTTTTTTTTTTAATGCGACAGACTACTAAATTTTAGGCTGTCAGATCTACTGATCTGTGTACCTGCTKTATATATGYTTGCTGTTCATCAGGACTGCTCCAAGGTTTGCAGGGCACTTGGGCACAGCAAACCATCACCACTTTCCCTGAAACTTAGTGTCTGAGGCCACCTACCGAGTAGTTTGCTGGCAGAAGGCCCGCTGTGGGGCTGACATACTTTGTTTCTGAGCTTCAGACAGTCTTGAGAGTGACGACCATAGGTCAGGAATTGAGGTTTTCTTGCCACCTTCTGTTCTCGGGTACGCTCTGAGAAGCCACCTGCTTTTGCTAACTGTCTCTGCTGCCTATTCAGCACCCCCTCTCCCCTCCCCTCATTCCGTCCCATGCCCAGTCCTTACTGTCTTCATAGCCTGCCTTCTGTAAGCTCCTAGGATGCCAAGTGTTTGCTTTTGCGGAGCTGTTTTCTTACAGAAGGTTAAGGGCCACCGAGCAAGACTTATTCTCCCTGTACTGGAGCATTGCTACAGCGCTTGCATAGATGTTGAGCTGGGTAGTAGGATCTGATCCTCTCTGCTTAACATATTTCCTTCCTGAGGCCCAGACCTTACAATAACCAGGTCCCCTTTGACAGAAGGATAAAGCCTGAACCTCCCTCTGTCCTCTAGGGTTGACCTCGCTTCTCTTCTCAGCCCCTCTCAGGTGTCCTCTTCTCTCTTCTCCTCTACAAGCTGCAGCTGAGACCCAGGCCGTTCCCATGTAACAGGACGATAAGGCAGCTGAGCAGACTCTCGGAAGCCACACACCAGGAGACTTGTCCCGATGCGCTAATTCACTTCTCAGTGACCAGAAGCTCACACCACTCAAGTGGAGCAAAAGGCAATGCAGCCTATCATTAGGTTAAACAAACAGGTAAGAATTGCTGTGATCTAATTTATGGAGTGCTTGAAAATGTATAAAAGGTTGGTTTTTAAAAATCTCATTGCTTCATTTTCTACAATTTTTGATCTTTAAAAGCCTCTCCTCTCCCACTCATGTGAATCTGTCCTGTCTCTGCCCAAGTTATTCTCCTCTACTTACAGAAGCTGTCCTTGACCTAAGACAGCTCAGGTATTTTTCCTTTGGCAGGTCACCACACCCTCATGTCAGAGGCCCTGCCTCCTGTGATCCGTAGGTCCTGAGCTAGGCATGAGGCCTAGCCAGTGTGGGCGGTCAGCAGCCTGCATGTGAACTGAACAAGAGAGAGTGAATTGGAGGACAATGAAAGAGAAGGGGGGGGGGCTCTGGAGAGGACATGTGAATTCATATGATACCAAAGAGAATAATTGTACAGGAGGCGTCCATATGTTTTCTGTGAGTTATCAAGCATTTGCTGTATGATTATGAATATGTCTGTGTAAGTGTACATCCACGTAGACTGGGTACATGTGTAGGTGTAGATGGGTGTGTGTGATCACGTAGGGCCACGTATGTGGAATGCAGAGGACATCATTGGGTGTAGTTTGCYCAGGTACCTTCTACATTTTGTTTGAGACAGTCAGGCATTGCCCTGGAACTTTGCCATGTAGACCAGGTTAGCTGGTCTAGAAACTTCGAGAGATCTTTCTGTTTCTACCTCCCATCACACCTACCATACCTGCCCTTTTATAAGGGTTCAGAGAATCCGAACCCAGGTCCTCAGGCTTAGAAGGAGATCACTTTACTGAGTGATTCATCTCTCTAGTTCCCCCGTTCAAGCATTTTTGGACCACAGTTTGCACAGGGGACTGGAATTCTCCTGGGAAGAGACAATATTTCCCCTGGTGCATACAGAGCCTTAAAGCAGGATTGAGAAATAAGACGGGAGGAATCTGGCTGATCCTTCCAAATTCTTTCTCCATTGCCAAGGTCTAACAGCTTATTTAACCCGGCTTGAGGAGAAAAGCTACCACTGGAATTTAGGCTTCTCCTGCATTTGACATTCTACGATAGGACAATAATCATGTTTTGAGAAGCTCAGTTTGGTAACAAAGTCTGCAAGGATCTCAGAAGAAGATAGGTGTGGCTTGAACTTGTAATTGCAGCACTCAGGGGGTTGAGGCAGGAGAATCATGAGTCTGAGGCCACTCTGGATACCTAGCAAAATCATGTCAAAGATATATAATATCAATAAAAGAAGCTTTGGGGAATAGCCACAGATACATGAAAAAGCTTAAACGTACACGATTTTTATCCTCCCAAGAGCTAGGCGATCAGGAAGACACACTGTTGTTATTTTTTTTTTTTCTCTGCTTTAGGAGTAAGGTGAGTTGCTTGGCGATGTTAAATGTGCTGAGAGACACATAGAGAAGAGAGCCAAGGTTGTGACCTGCACTTGAATATTTGATTTAAGATCTCTCTGCTCCCTAATGAATCTCCATCCACACGGCCAGCTTCGCATTCATTCTCAACCGTGCATACTTCTTTGGCCAACAGGCATGTGCAGACACATCGGAGGCTGTGTCAGCTCTTTCTCTTCCCCGTAGAGTGGGTGAGGATTTTTCATTTCATACTTCACTGGTGGCCGGGTTCCTCATCTCACTATCGCAATGCAATCCGTTCGCAAGACCCAGCATATTGTAAGATACAAGAAGAAAGTAATTCTTGTATAGCTGAAGACCTTTCAGCTTTCGAGGAATAAAGAACAAAGGACATTACGTTGTATAGCATCCCCTAGATGATAGGCCTACGTCGTAACTCCAAGAGACTCTGTTTGGAAATGCATTCTTTACAGATTTAATCAAGCTAGAAATCTTTGTTATGGGATCATTTAGATGTAGGATGTACCTTAAATTCAATGACTAATTTTTTAAAAAAAATTTTTTTATTCATTCTTTGTGACTTTCACATCRTACGCCCCAATCTCATTCATCTTCATATCCCTTTGCATCTGTCTTTGCAACCTCCCCTCCAAAACCAACAAAACAACAAAATCTTGTCATAGAAGCTAGAGTGTGTCACAGTGTGTCACATAGTATACCTCTTGTCCACACATCTGTATTTGCAAATGTTCATCGCAATGAGTCATCTGTCTGGCTCAAGGCCTCTGTCTTCTACTGCATTATCAATACTAGATCCTACCCTGGACTCCTCTCTGATATCCTCTTGTTGCCCTCTGTCGTGGAGCTCCTGCAGCTTTGTATCTGCAGGACTGGCCCTTTCACATGCTCTACCAGTTCATGAATGAGGTAGATGTTGGGGTGGGCTAACTCAAAGCCCTGGATCTGGGTCTGGGTGGGAGCTGAGTTGGTCAGCCCTCCAGCTTTCTGGTATCCACACCACCAGGGTGAGTTCTCCAGAACCTCCCTGGATAGCTCACCCAATGTCGTAGCTGTCAAGGGCAGGGTTAGCTTTTTCACACTCTTGGGTCTGGCTTACCTTTGCCTTCACCATCAGAGCCAGCTCTACTATGCCACTCAGACAATGTGCAGGGTCTGCTCTCCCTAGCAATGTAACTATCAAGGGACAGAGCCAGCTTTCCTGCTTCTCTGTCTTCAGGGCCAGCTCTCCCATGATGCAAAGGGAGGGGTGGGTCCAGCTATGCACAGTCCTTAGACATCATTGGCCCAGGTGACAACCCAGACCAGGGAGGTCCACCTGGCCTTTGACATTAACAGATCCACATTGCTGCAGGTTCATGGACCCAGTTGTGGCATTTGGTGGCAGCAAGAGCCAGGACCTCCCCATGGCCTCAGGTGGCATTGCCAGGCTACTTGTATATGGCTGTTCCTTACTACCCTCAAGTCTCCAGTTCCGTCTTTCTTCATTGTGCACACATCCTTCTGCTTCTCGTTCTTGTCCATCTCTGTCACTTACTAGCTCATCTTAGTGATACCCGGGGCTTCTGGGTATCTGGGGTTGTCTCAGAAGTTCTACGCCCAGTCAGAGTCACATGGAACCAGGCTGGAGTTGTCTCCTATGTGGTCTGCCAACCCAAGACTTCATGGCATCGACACTGAGCTAGGGGGTCACCTCAGGCTTTCTTTGCCTTCCTGGGCTGCATGGCACCAGGATGGGAGTCATTTCAGGCTTGCTTTGTCTGCCCAGGCCTTATGGCTCCAGGCTAGAGTCATGTTAAYGGTTCTCTCTCTCTCCTTTCTCTCACCACCCCTTCTCTCTCCAGGGTTTGTCTGTGTAGCTCTGGCTGTAGAACTCACTCTGTAGACCAGGCAGGTCTCTAACACAGAGATCTGCCTGCCTCTGCCTCTCAAGTGCTAGGATTAAAGATGCTCGCCACCATCACATTGCTTGACTAGTGTTTTTATAAGAGAAAGAGAAATCTGAGACAGAGAAGAGCTTGGTGTGGGGTGGGGCAAGTGAAGAAACAGGCAGAGACTGGAATTATGCTGCTATTAGCCAAAAGAAACCTGGGGCCAGCAGAATGGGTGAAGTGAGGAGTGCCTCTCTCCAATGAGTAGAGTTCTGGCAATGAGTCCATTTCAGACTCCCACTCTTCAGGATTATCAGAGGATAAATTCCTGTTGTCTTAAGTCAGCAAACATGCCGTAACTCATTGTGGCATCTCAAGTGCACATGGATTTACTATGGGGAACATCACATTACTGTCAGGAATGCTGGAGATAGGGAAGTGGTTTTGAAAGTGATCATTCATACAGCTGAATGAAACTTGAGCATGATTGTTAAAAAGAGCTAGACACTACCCATGTACCATTTCCGCTCAGTTTGTCCTGGGAAGATGGTGCGTCACTCAAGGAGAGCTCACTGTTGACTCCAGTAGATGAGTATTTGAAATTTCTCTCTTCTTTCTCTTATAAGGACACTAGTCACTGAATTTAAGGTTCACTTTAAATCTAGATGAGCCCAATTCATGATTCTTGATTTAACTGCAAAGACCTTATATCTAAATAAAGCCCATTTCTAGATCCTGAGAGGGAAGACTTGGACATATCATCTAGCTGCTATACATATACATCTGGTGCTATTCATTGCACCAACTGGTGCCACAGTTGTGGCAAGTTCATGTCAGCTTTTGGCCTTAGCTGGTGTTCTGTGCCATCACAAGTCTCACAGATCCTGACTGGTACAGGTCCTCATGGCCACCGCCTCTTACAAAGGTAGATTGCTCCTGGCACAAGGCAAATGGAGATCAGGATGTGGTAGTAAGCCATGCCTGGGTAAAAACCTAAGGTCTTGGCTCAACCTAACCATGCAAGAATATGTGGCCTTTTGCAACATGGAGATCAATGTGGTTCAGAGAGAGGCCGAATGTTTGCTTGGGGTCGCACAGACACAGAAGGGAACTCTGATTGTACAGTAGGCTGATTCCACAATCACAGGCAAGCCACTGAATCCACCTGAACCTCACCACTGTCTGCAAATAAGGTCATCACACATGACTTATATAATTACTGTGGCAATTAAATGAAATAACCACATGGAACTATACCTAACCTAGCACCTGGCAGTTAGGGGGCACTTCATTAATGGCCAGGTTCCTTTACCAGTTTTGGACAGGGATTATAATTACGTTCTATTTAGAAGCTTCATTCGGTGAATTCTAACACTGTATTATGCAAGTGTAGTTGCTAGGATTTAAATATAATTCCAAGGAAAAAAATGTCCTTGCCCTCCAAAGAAACCTCAGAGGAGCAGGGGAGACTGACATGTAAATGCAATTGTGGTGGTCAAATGGAGGCAGCACCTACTGTGAAAGTTTACTGTACACAAAGAGAGACTTTATCCCACTTTTCCCAGTGACTGAACAACATGTGTCATTGGAGAAGTGGAAAGGAATTCCCCCAGGGAACCAAGAGAAAAAGCATTCATATATTGGACAGTTTAGAACCCAGAGCTGCATGTGGGGATATTGTATAAGACTATCCTACAAGCAAAACTGCCACCATCTTCAGGAGTGCCACTGGGCCTGGTCACAAAAGATCATCACAGCTGGTCCTATTGATTGTCTATCTTCCCTCATAGAAGGGGGATGGAGAGTCTCACAGGACCCACACCTGACAATTCACTTATCCCTTTCAACCAATTGTACACAATACTGTCCTAATTGCACATGGTGTTGGGGGAAGGGCTAGAGGATCTAAATGGGGAAGAATGAGGGAAGGGGATTCTGTCTCTGCCCCAAAGGGTAGCCATCATCCCTGCTGGTGTAGACCATCAGCTACTCTGGCTGCTTTAAGGCCACCTATACTCCTGTCCCAAAGTCCTTCATCCTACTAAGTAAGTCTACTAAATCCATTGGTTCCTCCTTGGTGAACTTTGGTGGAATAGGTTTGTGGCTGGAATTTTAGGAGGAGGGGTAAATGTTTGTCTCTCCTGAGGAAGGCATTTTAGTAATCTGGAAGTAGTTCTGCCTGGCTCCAGGGTAAACGTTAAGCTTTTATAGCACTTGGGGATGGGACTGGTGGTAGTGATCTAGCAAAGGCAGCTTGTCTGTAAGAACCAGACCTGTGCCAATGCTTCCACGAAGTCTTTGCAAGACCTTCAGGATCAGATGTGCCTTTAAGGAATCTACTCTTGCAGCTGAGAGGCTAGAGGGGAATTGGGGAGGCAGTGAAGCTGCTGTGACCATGGTCTAAGGAAGAGCTGGCTATTGTCCGTCTGAGGTCCAAGGCTGTCATGGATAGAGTATGAATTGCTTCTTTATGTTGGCTTTGTTTGTTTGTATGTATGTTATTGTTTCGTTTTGTTTTCTTGTTTTTTTTTTTTTTTTTGAGATGCTCTCCATGCTGACCTGGAATTCCCAAGTTCAAGTAGCCCTCCCACTTCATCTTCCTACGTAAGGACTATAGGAGCATGTCAGTGGGCCAGTGTCATGTTGGAATTGGATTGCCATTGTAGTGGTGTTAGGAGAGGATGTAGGTCACGGGATAAAGCTTTTCATGGGCAGACGAATGCCATTCTCTCAGGTAAGTTCTTGCTGTCATGAGACTGGATGAGTTAGCAGTAGATTGTCATTTTAAAGGCAAGTTCCCTCTCTATTGTGGGAACTTAATTGCCTTCTGTTTTCTTCTGTGAGGCTTCACTAGAAGCCAAGCAGATAAAGTGTCACATCTCTGAACACCCCAGCCTTCAGAACTAGAGCCCCAAACAACCTCTTTCTGTTGTAAAATGCCAACTTTCAGACATTCTCATACAGTAGCAACAACAACAACAAAACCCTTAAGACTAATGCTATTCCTGTATAACCTCTAATTAGTATTTTGTTTTGTTTTATTTTTCCAGAATACCTTTAGGTACAGTTGGGGAATTTATGTAATTAGCTGGCGGTGGGTTGGACAACAGTATCTGCTTGCTTTCTTTATTAGTTCCAATATTGCCACCAAGGTCACCTAACAGTGCAATTCAACTCTCTTAAAGCGTGGCTCTGCAACACAGATAAGGGGGCAGTGACATTTTTTGAGATTAAATAAGCTGATGTGTACCACATGCCTTGACAGAGGTATCTATGACTCCTGGAATGATAGGATAAAAGAGGCAAAAGTCTCACATTCAGGTTCTCTCCCTCCCTTTCTCTAATCAGGCTTACCAATAAGAGACTAGAATTGGCTACAGCTTGGATTTGAGAATGTATTAATGGAAAACACAGTCCTATCTGCCAAATGTCGCCCGGGTAATGGGGGCCATCTCTTTACAACTTCATCCCTAAGGCCAAGTGTAAGCCTTGGCAGCCCTTTGTGGGAGCTTGTAATGGTCATGGCACTCTCTGACGTCCATTGCTAACCGGATTGGGGAAGTGACTCTCTATGATRCCCAGGTGGCCTGGAGCCTGATTCAGATAAGGTGATGGGTGACTGTGTAAGTCTTTTGAATGGATTAAGTGTGACACCAGAGTTGCCTGTGTGTCAGCTTAGCCACTGTTGTTGTTATAACTGATGGCAATTTTAAAGATTAAGACACATTCCCAATCTAGCAACTATATGAAATCAATTTCATTTTATAAACTATTTTCCTTTGTCTGTTTGTATGCCTGTATGTGGGCAAACACATACATATATTTGCATATAATTTTATTTTGGAATGGCTTACAAAATGTGCCTCAGTTTGGAAGTTAACGTTCCAATACTGACCTCTACGCCTTAGTTTTCATAATTTTTGCTTCAATATGCACAAGTTATTCTTTCCAGTTAAAATACTGCTTTCTTTATTTTGAAAACTAAAGGACATTTTTACTTTTTATTATTAGAAAAATTCTACCATATATATATATATATATA
>BDUI01022912.1:17167-29880 GCA_002335545.1 Apodemus speciosus
CCAGGAGCAGACTATCTTCCAGGAGGCTAGAAGGAAGGCCTCATAACCCACCCTGACAATGACACACTTCCTCCAACAGGGCCACACCTACTCCAATAAGGTCACATCTCCTAATAATGCCACTTCTAGGCCAAGCATATTCAAACTACCACAATAATTATATATATATATATATTATCATATGGGATTAAGTCATATTCTATAAGATACATATTTAATGATATCTGCAAAAACCTGTTTACAAATAAATTCACATTCATGGGTATCAGGTGCTCAGTGCATCTTTTRTGGGATACAATACAACTTCCAATATTGGGTAAGCTTCACTGATAGATTTTCAAATTAAAAGCYAATCTTGTTTCCTTGAAATAATCACATCTGGTCATGATGTTTTCTGCTTTTTATACATAATTAGATTTGATGTGCTAACATTTTACTAATAATCATTTTCTTCATAAGTGGTCGTGGTCTGTGGTATCCCACATCTTTAAATGGTCTTCATTTCGTTCCATCGTTAGAATAATGCTGTGTTCATAAAATAGTTAGTAAATATTCCATTATGTTCACTTTTCTGGGAGGCATCCTTATAGAAATTGTAGACAGAATCCCTTATAAGCCTCATGTGTCAATAAAAAAGCCTATGGCCAATGAGCTGAGGCAGGAAATTGGAGGTTGGACACTGGCAGGAAAAGAGAGGATTCTGGGAAATAGGGAAAGGTGGGAGAGGTTCCCCCGGAAATGCTGAGAAGACAGATGTAAACCAGCAGGTAACTGAACTCAGGATAGAATGAAGAGGAGATTTGCCCCAGGGTTAGGCACATGGAGCTGAGGAGAGGCAACTAGCCCTGTGGAAGACAGAATAGTTTTAATTAGTTAAATAAATCACAGCAGTTGGGGAATAAGCTATAGCTTATTGCCTAGGCATTTATTAATAAATAATCAGTCTCAGAGTCATCATTCTGGGAGCAGGGGCAGGAACGAGGAAAAATGGATTCACTTTTATAAGGAATAACATCATTTCTTTCTTAAATGTGTCATAGAATTTACCACTAAAGCCYGTAAATTYGAGTGTTTTTAAGGAAAGATTTAAAAGTTACAAACAATTTCTTCAACGGCTGTATAGCTACTTACCTATTCCTTCTTGGGTGAGCTTTACAAGTTGTACCTTTGAAGGAATTAAGTTCATTTTGTGTAAGTTGCTAGATTTATTAGAATAAACTTATTCATGTTATTTCTCCATTATTCTCTCTGTACCTGTCAAGCCTGTAGTGATGTCTCCTCTCTCACCAGTGCTAACGACAGCATTTGCTTTCTCTGTTATTTCATTATTACTCTGGCTAGAAGATTTTCCATTTTTTTCTCTTTAMATCTTGTCAGCCCAGTTTTGGATTTATAYTTTTCCTTTTTTKCCTGTATTGAGTTTATTGCCTTCTGTGCCAGTATTTTAAGTTTTCCGTTCTGTTTTAACTACATTTGTTCTTTTGTAGATGTTTGCAATTATTAGTGCATATTAATTGCACTAATCAATGGTTTCAACTGACATTTTTGTGCATGCTTAAATTGTGAAAACTTCTTTTTTAAAAGAGTGTTCAGYGCTATAAAAAGTGTTGCTCCAGCTGCATCCCTCAGACTGTTTTTATGTTGTCTTCAGTTTTATTCACCTTAGCCTTCCCCCTAATGTTCCCTTTCATAATTTTTATTCATTTTGTTGGACATTTCATCCGTGTATGTGATGTATTCTTATTCTTGTTACATTCACCCTATCCTCTTTTATCCCCTTCCAGCCCTCTCATCCCTAATATCCCTTTCCCAAGTTCTCAACTTCTGGTTTTGTTTTCTGACCCATTCAGTTTAACCAGAGTCTGTGACCATGATTGGAAATGTTCACTGGAGCCTATGTGTGTGTGTGTGTGGGGGGGGAGGGGTGTCATTCTTTGCCATGTAACTGGAAGGTAATGACTTCCTCTCTTCCTGAATCTGTCAATAGAGAATAATTCAGTTGTGAGCAGCTGGGTCCTCTGAGTTCCTTCTCTATCCATACCTGACTGTTCATTCTTTTGCAGATTCAGTGCACACATCTGCAGCTGCTGTGCATCCATGTTATTCCAWTTTAGTTATTTTTTCCTAAAGAGAATTATGTGTCTGTGTCTAGGTATGTGCATGTGTGCACAGGTGCTAGGTAGAGTCCAGGGGAGGGCGCTGGATCCTCTGGAGCWAAACTTACATGTCRTTGGTTGYGAGCTGCCCTCCATGGGTGGTGGGAACCAAACTCCAGTTCTCTGCAGGAGCACAGAGATCTCTTGACTGCTGAGCTACTTCCACTCCTCTCCCTTGAGTTATTAATTGATATATGTTTGTATTTTGGTTTCCAAATATTTGGGGGGTTCTCAGATTTTTTTTTTGTTTTTGATTTTAAATTATGTTGTGTCTGGAGAACATGAATTTTGTGATCTCCTAAAAGCAAGAGTTTTGTATTAACATTATTTTAATCCCTTTAAACTTATTGTTTTATAGCTAAGATTTGGTTTATCCTGAAATGCTACCTGTTTGCTTGGGGGAAAATGTGTTTATCTGCTGTTTTTAAGGGGGAGCTTCATAAATGTTTTGTAAATGTCAACATCAGGTGGATGGCACTGTTTAAATCTTCCTAAGATGACCTGTCTCCTCATTCTATCAATTATTAAGAGACACAGATATTAAATCTCTGGCGACAAYTATGAAATCGTCTGCTTCCCCTTGAAGGCCAGTCTTAGGGTTCTTATTGCTCTGATAAACACCATGAAGAAAAGCAACTTAAGAGGAAAGGGCTTATTTCARCATATGACTCTCAGGYCACACTCATCACCTAGGGAAGTCAGGGTAGGATATCAAGGTAGGAACTGGCGCAGAGACCACAGAGGAACTCTCCTTATTGGCTTGCTCCCCATGGCTTGTTCAGCCTGCTTTCTTATACAACTCAGGACAGGGGTGGCACTGTCCTCATGGGTGGGGGCCCACCCACACCTGCAATCATTAACCAAGACAASACCCCATAGGCTTGTCTACTTGTCAATCTTATGGGGTAAGTTTCTCAGTTAAGATCCCACTTCCAAGACATGTCTGTGCTTGTGTCAAATTCTAACCAACGTGAGTCCTATCAATTTTGCCTCRTGTATTTTGAAGCCCCTTACAAGGTACTAACACCTTTAGGATCAGTAATCAAGTTTACTTGTTAGATTGAAATGTCCATCTCTATTTGTAGTAATAGTTTTTGCTCTGAATCTTCTTTTCTGATCTCCATATAGTTATGAATGTTTAACATTTTGAATAGAAATCTAATAGAAAATTTGTGTCATTATATGGGGATATTCTCTCACTTTAGGCTTTATCTCTTGAGATTTTGATAGGAACCTCCCTTTAWACATACAACATTTCTTGTGAGCTGACTCTTTGCCAGCTTCTGGTTCTTTTCCTGCAATGGAGGCATTGACAGCGACTTTGGTGTCATGGGCATGTGCATGGGCAGGTCAGGGACAGCCATCGACTGACAGTAAAGGAACAACCAGAAAAGACAGRTGAACAGTATTCTCACAGTCAGAGAAGGTAGCAGGTAGGGACATCTGGCTGCAARCTGGTCAAAGATATCAGGGCCAAATGAATCTCATCTTACGGCAGTTGACTTGTAATTTCAGACACTACTGGGGTCTCATGGATTTCAAGTTTGCATATAAGTCTCATAGGTACAGAAGTTTAGTCATAATACTTTTTTTTAAAAAAAATGGGTTAAAAAAAAAGAGGCAGAGACAGTGAAAGAAAGGTGAGGGTAGAAAGTGTTGACTTAAAATCCCGATTCCTCTCATTTGCTGCCAGGGTTACTCTGGATCTAGAGCAGCCCCAGGTGCTTTGGCCTCAGGAGGGAGGCAGAACCAAATTAGACTGCCAGAGACAAACAGATTCAAGAGACCAGGAGTCCATCAACTTGAGGCAAGCRCCTGGTTTTCCCATTAGGCGCGTTCTAACACATCAGGTCAGACAGATACTGCCTCCTCTTTCCAAGGCTTGGCTTGGGTGAGGCAGCWGCAAATAGCCCTCAACACATCAAATTAAGTTCTCAGGTCTTGAGACCTGTTTTATGGCCACTAACATGCTACCAACTARTGATTGTTTAATTATTGCTTTAAAACTGATCAAACCGATCACCACAAATTCAATCACCACGTTAATTACACATTACAACATCTGCTTTCTTCTCTTAATTTTTTTCTTTCTTTCCATTTTTTTTTTGGTTGTTATCCGGTTTCTCCTCGGCCCTTCTTTCTACTTTAATTGACATTCAGCTCGCTGCAACACCCCTTTTATCCAGGCCAACTGAATCTCTCCATTCACTGGAGAGAGAAAGACAGAACAGAGAAGCTCCCCCCACCCCCGGGGATTAGGGAGTTTTGACAGCTGTCCAAGTGGAGCCCTGAGATGCGGGGCCAAGGACCAGGGCAGGACAGAGACTAATGAGAGACACAAAAGAACGACAGGACAGGAGAGATAGACAAGGAGGCATCCACAAGAGGAATAAAACGGACAAGGATTCTCAGAGCCACTCAAGAGATGTTGAAGGGCGTGCTGAATGGGGGCAAAGAAGAACAGCGGAAAAGGGGAGACATAAGCAGGGATGGGGMGAGAAAGATCCAGGAGGCCTCAGAGGGCAGGGCAACCAGGGGCAGGTCAGGAAGGAGAGGGATGAAGTCCAGCCTCTAGGGACAGGCCAGTCCGACTTGGRGACTGAGGGGACTTGCTGCAGGAAGGGTGCGGGCAGGTTGGGGTTCCCAGCGCGCACCTGGGAGCAGGGTGGGGCGGGGAGGTGRCAGGACCCGGAGCGCAGCGGGCGGACTGTGCGGCGGCCGTAGTGTCCCCCCGCGAGCCTAGAGAGCACCCGGCGGCCCCGCCCTCCGCTCGGCCGCCTCCTCGGCCCAGGCTTTTCCTGCGGGGCTCAGGAAACCGGCCTAGCGCGGCGCGAACAATAGCTCGGCCTGGGCTCCCGGAGGGCCGGCGCGGGCCTCSGAGAAGGGCGCGTCGCGCCGCGGGGCGCCCGCGGCAAGGCCCCGGGCCCGCGGGAGGGAGCGTCCCTTGCGCTCAGAGCTGCCCGGGTCATTGTTGGCGGGGACCAAGGGAGTCGGAGTCCGGGAGGAGCCACGGGAGCCGYGGCAGCGGGAGCCAGAGGGGGAGCCCGAGAGCTCCCGAGCCAGCCGGGGAGCCGGGAGGGAGGCAGCGAGCAGAGCGAGCAGAGCGAGGGAGGGAGGAGGTAGGGAGCCAGGGAGGGTGGGAGGGAGGAGGAAAAATAAAGAGGAGAGAGCCGAGCGGGGCTGAACAATAGAGACGGGCGGACGGGCGACGAGAGGCAGCTGCSGCTGCCGGGCTCCGCGGGCGCGCAGGCAGCCGGGACCTCGGGCCGGCCCGGGCTAGACAGCAGGCGGCCAGCGCCCCGGGGAAGGGGACCATGGGGGAACCGGCGGTAGGCGCCCCCAACCCGCCGCGCGCCGCCGCCTGAGGACGCTCGGCGCCCCCCGCCGCAGCCCCCCCGCCCCGCGCCCGCGCCCCGGAGCCCCGCGGCTGCCGGCTCCGTGGCCACGGCCGCCGCGCCCTCCGCCCACCGGGCGCTGCGCCGCCCTCGGCCCCCAGGCTTCGCCGGCCCCCGGCTGCCCGCGGACACCCTCCCCCAGTCATGAACCCCCCGGAGGGGGCATCGGAGGAAGGGGGAGCCGCCGACTCAGACGTGGACGCCTTTTTCCGGACAGGTAAGGTCGGGCAGGGTTCCGGGGATGGCGGGTGAGGGCGACCGCCTCGGACGCGGTGTCTTCGGACAAGTTTGGGGACCGCAGGCGGGCTGCCGCCGGGGCGTGCGAGTCGGAGGCGGCCCCCCGCGATCGTCGGGGCTGGAGTTGCGGAGGTTCACGTTGTTCTGGTGGTGCTGGCTGCGTTTTGGGGGAGGGTGTGGGGGCTGGGCGCCCCTCGGCATTCACCCTAGTTGCGGGAGTCTGTGTTGGGGAGGCGGTCCCCTTGGGCCGCCTTCTCTGGGAGGTGTTGGATCACTTTGCAGCGCGCCGCTTCAGCTACCGGTGTCCCGGCCCCTCCCTCGGCTCCCCACTTTCACAGTGCCTATGTGCGGGGCTCCCCGGTCGCCCGAGGTCTGTACCCGTTCTTCCTTCCAGGGCTCGGGACCCAGATGTGCAAAGAGGGGCAGCAAGGGTCGCGAGGCGCTCAGGCTGCAGACTGACAGACATGCGACAGGCGATGAGAGAACGTGCAGGGTGCGTGTGGGGAAGCGGCATCTGTGACTTTGGACCCGCTGGGAGGATCGGAGGCACCTTGGACCCGCTGCTTGGTCCTTTCTTCAGCTTGGGGAACCGCTGAGTTTTACCTAAGAATCGGTTATTGCTGGAAGTGTGAGTTAGCGTCCCTCTCAATACACACCCACCAAATCTTTGCTTGCCTGCAGCGCGTGGAGCCTGGGATAGCTTACCAGCGCTTTGCTCCTCCGCACCTCCCAGGCAGCCTGTCTGTAGCAGCTCCTGTTCACTGGCTCCACAGTGCCTTCTCCAGAATAGATACCGATCACCCTCATCTCCTACCACCTGTGGCCCCGATTCAAACATCGCCAAGGAGTCCCCATCTCCCCTGTACCTGTAGCTTTCACCAGCTCCGTTGTGCAGTTCCTCAGCTCCCCACACGTCTGCAACCATTTTGTCTGGAAATCTTTGTCCCAAGGACTCTGATAAGTTATGGGCRCCCCACGCATCTGCTCTCTCTTCGGGAAAGTTGGATGAGAGGACATGAACTGGTGGGGGGTCAGGGGTTAGGGGTCAGTTAGCTCTGGAGGCTGCACACCCATCTGTTTCCTAACCCTGTTGCTTTACCCTGGAGGACCACTCTAGGGAAAGGAGTCGGCCTCTTTGTGGGGCAACTTGTGGCTTTGAAAGTCAAGACTTAATTGGCCCATATGGTCATCTCTAATTGGTCTGGGGAGGAAAGAGCTGGAGGACCGGACTTGATGCCAGGGTCTGGGAAAGGGGAAGAGGCTCCTATCATCCGGTCCTGCTTCCAGGGCTCAGCTTGCCSGCCCTCCCTTCTCCATCCTTGGAGTCAGCATTTTCACTTTCCTCCTCTCCCGCCCCCCCCCTCTTTTCCTTCCTGCTCCTCTCTCCYGTCTTAGACACCAAAGCATGGATTCTAAAGAGGTGCCTACCTTGGGTTTATAGCCCTGAATCTAGGGAAAGAGACTCTGGAAGCTAAGTGACATCCAGAAGCTCTTCCAGACCCTGCTGCATCCATCCCAGCTATGCCAAGAAGCTGTATTTTCTAGCTCTGGGGAAAAACCNGAGCTAGCTGTGGAGACAGAAGTAGCTGCGTGGGATCCCAGAGGCGAGACAGAAGAGTAGGCTCCATGGCAGAACTCATAGCTTGGTGTCTGTCAGTGAGCAAAAGAGAAAGCTCTTCCTTAAAAATGCAAAGGCGAAAGGCTAAGGAAAAAGTGGTTGCTGTGAGCTCTCSGTCCAACTCTCTGTTGAGCCTTGGTTCTGCGTCCAGACATTTTCAATGGGAAAGATACTGTTAACTGGGCTTTGGCCAAGCACAGCTCAGCTCAACTCAGCTTTYTCTGTGTGTTTCCAGCTCCACAAACCACCGCATCCTCTTCACTTTCTCCATTCTCTAAATGGCATCTTTTCTTTCCCAGCCACGACGACGTTTAAAGCCTTGGCAATCATTCAAGGGATCTCCCTCCTCTATCAAACCTTGCTGCACACTTCTGCATAGTGATCCTGCTGCTCATCCTCAGGGTGACTGCCTGAGACCAGGCCCCCTTGGACTCATTTTTTTTTTTTTACAGCTCCCTTCTCATCCCTTAAAATCTGTCTCACCTCTGCCCTGTACCCGGGGCTGATAACACTCCCTAACACACCTATCCACTTGTTATTGCCTGGTTTATGAACCTGCAGTAACTCCCTGGTGTCTATGGATCAAGTCCATGCTTAGCCGCGCAGTTGTAGCCAGTGTTCCTCCCCATTGTCTAAGGCATTTCTACTATTACTGATTCATTCCTATCCTACCCCATAGCCCGCAAATCCAACACATTCTTCAAGATTTGTGTTCTGTCTTTTTTTGAAAGCATTTACAGTTTATGACTATCTCTGTAAAACCTCAGTGTGTATATTCTCACTGAGTCAGGGGCATTGTATTATGTTTAGTCTTTTCCAATGTATAGGACCCATTTCCCCATTAAAATTATTTATTTTTTGGAGTTAAGTACAAAGTTTTTAAAATACCTTACACTTCATCAAAAATTCTACCTCCCTTAGAGATATAAGAGACATGGCCAAATGTAAGTGGTTGTTGAATCTAGGTTATGGTATGTCTTACTCACTCTGTCGTTCCTCGAACCTAAGTTAATAACTCCATCCTGCTTATATAGGAAAACAAGTCATTGTCAGTCCAGATCATGGAAAAGGAAGACTTTGAAATAACCACAATCTTTGTGAGCAATTCTTTGAGTAAATATCAGTAGGTACCCGAGAAGAGAGAAATCCTCTTGCCTCTTCTTGCAGAAAAGGAAAACATCTCTGTCTTCCTTAGGGTTTCATTGCTGTGAACAGACACCATGACCAAGGCAATTCGTATAAAGGACAACATTTCATTGGGGCTGGCTTACAGGTTCAGAGGTTCTGTCCATTATCATCAAGGTGGGAACATGGCAGCGTCCAGGCAGGCATGGTGCAGGAGGAGCTGAGAGTTCTACATCTTGTTCCAAAGGCAAACAGGAGAAGACTATCTTCAGGCAGCTAGGAGGAGGGTCTTAAAGCCCACTCCCACAGTGACACCCTTCCTTCAACCAGGCTACACTTCCTAATAGTGCCACTTGCTGGGCCAAGCATATTCAAACTACCTCAATCTCCTTTGACATTACTCTCGACAATCACAAGGTAAACATTAGCCCAGTGTCTTAGTTAGGGGTTCTACTGAGGTGATAAAACACCATGAGCAAAAGCAGTTTGGGAAAGAAAGGGCTTATTTCAGCTGCAGTTCCAATCACAGTTCATTACAGTTCATTACGGAGGGAATGCCAGGATAAGAATTTAAACAGGGCAGGAACTTGGAGGCAGAACTCTGCTGAGGTCACGGAAGAGTGCTTACCGATGTGCTCCCCCGGCTTGCTCAGTACCTTTGCTTGTACACTCCAGGGGCCACCTTCTCAGAGGTGGCACTGCCCACAATGGGCTGTGGTCTCTCACATCAGTTGTCAGTCAAAAAAAATCTCAACAGCCTTGTCTATAGTCCAGTCCTTTGGCGTCATTCTTCTCAGTTCAGATTTCTTCTTCCCAGATGACCTGACCTTGTATCAGATTGACATAAGACTACCCAGCATACTCAGCTCAATGCTTATTGTATTTTTAAAATTCTCTCCTGTCTCCTTCAGTCATCAGTTGGACATTTAGTCATTTGCTTGCTCAGGAACATCTGGAAGAGTATTGGGAGGACTTTGCGTTTCTGGAGAGAGAGAGAGAGAGAGAGAGAGAGAGAGAGAGAGAATGTTGTATCGTAGGTAGGTGATTTCTGTGCTAGTCTATTTCAGAATATATTGCTAGCATTCGGCTCGGCGCTACCTCTGTAAGGCTGTGGAGGCTGGACTTCATCCTTGTATCATGGGCCACCGGTGCAACAGTTATTGGCAGTTCTGTCCAACTATATTTGACTGTCCTTCAAGGAAAGCGAGGAGGTATTGGGATGAACTAGAGCCACAGAAAGAAGTGAGGTCACAGGTACAAAAACTCTCACTGCTTGTAAACCTCAGACTCGAGCAAACGAGCCAGGGGTCTACTTCCTAGAGTTCTGGTTGCACTTGGCCTTGCTCTCTGGAGGTAGACAGTCTAGGATAGCACAGTGGTTCTCAGCCAGGAGAAATACTGCCTTCACACTCCAGAGAGCATCTGGCAATGTCTGGAGACCCCTTCCCCCTTTTTTTGGTTGTCATAACTCATCAAACAGTTTTGATACAAACAGTTCTGGTTTGTAGTCAGATCTTACGTGCTGTGCTGCTCGATATCTTACAGTGCACGGGACAACAAAGAACCACCCGAATAAAACCTGTCACCAGTAGTACTGATGGGGGAAGATAACCCTAGATTAGCAGGGATGCTTTTGCCTTGGATCAGATAAACRCAGCACTGACTGGGGGCTTGCTCTTGGGTAAATCGCTTACTGTCACTCATCTTCAGGAGTTTTGCAAAATACAACTAATAAAGCTTGTTTTACAGTTTGAGAAGCTTAAATAGAAAGAGAGTATAAAGTGTCTGGGGACAGCGGCAGCTCAGGAGACCCTAGTAACTAGCGCCTAGTTGCTAGTGTCGTCTTGTGCCTGCTCTTGTGGTTATGAAGTGTCACCTCTGGATGGCTGCTGGGCAGAGTTTCACATGCATGAGGAGGGTACCAGAACAGCATCTGAGGGGAGCAAGGAGCCTTGCCTGCCTGCGGGTTCAGAAGGCTGACTTTGGGCCTCTTTCCTTCAGTCACTTGTTTAACAAATACATATTGAGTGTCTACTGCAGTCACACTCTGTGGAAGTATATAAAACCATCAAAGGAAGGACTGTGGAGCAGGAGGGAAATGGATATAAATATAAATATACTCCCTCTGGGAGCACTTGGACTTAATGAGCTGAAAGGGGAGAAAAAGTCTGTGCAGGAAGGTCATGTGTGAGAGCAGGAAGGCGATCCTCCTTTTTGATCCCTGCTTACTGAATGACTGGTCCATGTGACTTTGACATCTACATAGGATGGGGAGAATAATCTCTTCNCGGCTCTGGTGGTGGTAGGAGAGGCTAGATCTCATGTTTAGAATCAGAGACAGTTTAAATCCTTTATATACAAACCTGCAAGTGATTGATGGCCCATGGCACGCTGTAATAGGCAAGTCTAGAATAGCGCCTTTCTGCCTCATGGCCTTCTGTGTTCTGGTCCTTGACCCTCCCCTCACTTGCAGTCTATTGCGGAAGCCCCTGTTGGGGATTCTTTTCTTTTCTTTTTTGCTATGTTGAATTTTTTTAATTTTCTTTATTGGATATATTCTTTATTTACATTTCATTGGGGATTCTTAAGTCTGGATAGACTATGTTTCTCAACCTTCTCCTCTTTGATTTCATGTCTTCTGTGAAACATAACTCTGTTCAATTTATTCAATCGAACAACCAAAAAACAAAAACAAACAAACAAACAAACAAAAAAACCCCAACCATCAGCCAGATTGTCCAAAGTTTCCCTCATCAGGATTACCTTCTTCTTTGTGGTGGAAAAATTTGCATGTACAAAGACCAGACTGACTTTGTCAAAACTCTGGCATACTGTGTCTCTAATTAGGCATGTTTTAAATAATTTAGTCAGTTTACTTGTCTTGCCTACCTGCTTTCTGATTATTTGGATTTTTTTTTCTTTTTTTTTTTTTTTTTTTTTTTTTTTTTTTTTTTTTTTTTTTAGTTCTTGTGACCAACTGATTGAGATTCCCTGTATCTCATTTCTTTGCACTTACAAGGATATGTAACCAACTGTGATACTTCACACTATCCTACAGTCTAGTATAATATCCTATAGTATAGATCATATCTGTAGCATAGTATCCTATAGCAGTCCTGGTTGTCTTCCTAAGAATTCTGTTTCAAGCCTGATGAACTATGTTACAAGGTTTTTCTTTTTTCTTTTGATACAGACTTTAAATTTTAATCGAATCTTAACCTCTTACTGGTCATGGTTGTAAGGCTGAAAAAGGAGATAGGTCAGGGTAGCACTGGGACAAGAAATGATTGACCAACAAGGACTTTCTAATACCTACTGGGAATCTTCTGCTGTCCAGGGTGCTGTGGAACACAGAAGAAATAGTCATAGTAGTTTCTGTCCTCAAGAACTTACAGATTGCTAATTAACTATTGCTAAAGATTAGGATGCTGTGAGTTAAGAGCTGTCAGAACCAGAAGAGGCGGCCTATGGTGGTCTTTTAAGTGGGCGGGGCAGGGAGATTGGGCAAAGATAAAAAGGGTGGGGCTTTGAGGAGACTGGGCTGACTGAGGGGAAAGGGTAGCTAAGTAAGGGTGAGGGACAGGGTTGGCTAAGTGTAATAGGAACAAGTAAGAGCATCCTGAAACCTTCTGAAGAGGAGTTTGGACATGATTCAAGGGAAAAGGGGAGTCATTGCTGATGTTTGAGCAAAGACATCATAAAGAAAGTAGTGTTTGGAAAGATTAGTCCAGGGGAGATATTATTAATGAAGTGAAAAAAAAAACAATAAAGGTAAGATCAAGGGAGATGCTGAGATCATTCAAGAATGAGGTGGAGGCTGGGGGCCTTGCCCTGTATTAATGGCACAAAAGATAAGGAGTCAGGGCTGACTCTGAGAGACACCATGAGAGGTAGAAATGCTGAGTTTTCCTGATGCTAGTGATGTGGTGAGAAGTAGCTGGCTTGATAGCCCAAGGATGGAGACAGGGTGGAGCACACATCCCAGATGACTGGTGTGCTCAGCTCAGGGCATGCTTACATATGAAGAATTGGGTGTGGATATCTAATTCATTTTGGAGCCGGACATGTGGACGAAGGCATGGATGGCTAGGAGTGGTCCTGATGATTTGGAAGCATGGTGTATTTGAAGCTTCCAGAAGGAGGAAGTGGAGGAAGAAGGGCCACAAGGTCTCATTTTGGGCA
>BDUI01022915.1:15033-26401 GCA_002335545.1 Apodemus speciosus
ATAAGCAGAACTCCTTTATAGCCTCTGTATCAGCTCCTGCTTCTAGGATCCAGCCCTGCTTGAGTTCTTACCCTGACTTCAATGATGAACAGTGATGTGGAATCTTAACATCACATGAATACATCCTCAATAAGTATCTTTGGTTACAGAGTTTTGTCACAGCAATCATAACACTAAGACAGGTACACAATTTTAACTTGTTCTCATATGTATAGTTTAAACCCAAAATTTTGTTGAACTTTCACTTAAATAAGATATATATAATATTGCATATATGAAGTATCTTGAGTCAAATCAAACATTTTTGCTTGCGAAATTTAGTGTGATAAATGGAATAAGAAAAAACAGACCAGGAGACAGAAATGGCGGGCTTATAAAAGGCAAAGCAGCTAAGAGGACAAACCTTGAAATCATATTCCTTGTAAAGAATTTTCACTTGTGCTTTTTACCTTCCATATTCAATCAGCTAAATGTTCTATTTCTGCAATATTTCTGAGCTGAATTGGTATTCTCAAGTATCCAGGCAACATGTCCTCGTGGTTTAACTATACTTTATGAATCATGTGAGTTGGGGTCATGTACTTCCAACATTCTCATACTATGATCATGCGATGAGTCTCTACCATTCGGGATCCTTAGACTGTCCATTTTCTAATGCTTTCATTTGGTATTGCTCAGGGTAGCGTTTGCAGTAGCTTAGTATCTGAATGAGGAGTGTGTCCCTATTCTTATGCTAGGGCCTAGAATACCAATGATCAAGTTTCATTGCCAGATTTAACTGTCATTTAGCTGATGATTTGGAAAATTTGTGAGCTCTTTTGATGTTGGTACTGACATGTATTTAGTCTTGTATATGACACAGAAGAATCGGGGCCGCTAAACTGCAATATAGGCACAATGAAGGCTTAAGTAACTCCGCTGAATCACTGAAGTATTTATAGCCAGCCAATGTGTCCCACAGTGAGTTGAAGTGATCAAGCATTTATGGTTCCAGAAGAATCCATTACTCTATGTGTTACTCTATGGGAAGAACTTTGTCCTTGCTGAGTCAGGTTTCTGGAACTAATTAAAAATACAAGTAGCTTACAGCTAGTGAATATTTGCTTACAGCCTTTTTAGAAAATAAAACGTTATTACCTATCTAGGTAGTCTACATCCATCAGCATTGGACTAACAATTATCTAACTGCTCATCTATAGACTAACAATTATCTAACTGCTCATCTATAGTATATTAATGATTTGTATAAAAACTCTGTCATGATGCATTTTTTTATTATGAACAGTGATTGAATATCTGGATCCGTTTTGCATTTTCAGGAGTTTGAATGAATGTAAAATTGTCAAGGAGTGGGTCAATAGGCTCCTTTGAAGCTCTGTCAAAGAAGAAGTAATTCATTAGCTTCTTCTAACTGATTAATTCTTTAGCTAATTCTAACTTGGTTAGAATCAAGTCTAACTTATAGCAGCAATACAAGCAAATAAAACAGTAAATAAATTATGTAAATAGCAAAATATTGTCATAGCTAGTGGTAGATTTATGTTGCTAAATGAACATTAAGAAAAAGGTTTTTTTATACAATAAATTGTGTTCTGGCTTCCAGTGACCTGAACTAGGTGAGCCTCATTGTAGAAGTTCTTATGTCATATTTATTTTGTGTTTTTACAAATAATTTGATAGCAATAAAAGAGCTTTTGTTTGTCCATAATACTGGAGGCTTACCTAATCAACTGCAAGTTGCACGCTAAAAAAAGAAGTGTTCTTACCCTCTCTTTGGGCAGAATGTTACAATTATTTCAGTTACATGTATATTATCCAAATTGAAAAAAAAGTTGGAAATTTATTTAGGTCCATTTAAATAATGAACTGTAAAGAACAGCAACCCATCAAGGAGATAGACGCTTTGGATAAGTATTGAGCAAGTATGCGCTGGTCATAATTTTTTTTCCTAAACTCAAATTTAGGGGAAAAGAAATTTCCTTATAAAAATTTGAATAAGACAGGACAGGAAGGTTTTATGTCCCTAATGTTTAAGAAAGGTATTCATCAGTTGCAAAAAGAATTTGTAAAGGAGGCCAGAGAAATCAATATAAGATTTGGAGCAGAATTGAATAAAAAAAGAGGTTAAATAAAGGGCAGTGAGAAAATAAAAGAGCAGAAAAGTCAATGAGGTTCTTTGTTTTGCATTCTGTATGGATTAAAAGAGGCTACGATGTAATTGGGAAGATGGGTTTGTAGTTAAGTGTGCTTTCTGTTCTTCCAGAGGACTCAAGTTCAGATCAAGTTAGGCTGCTCAGATCTGTAACTACAGCTCTGGGAACTTAACACCTTCTTCTGGCCTTTGCAGGAATCCACACATTTGACACTCATAAATAGAGATAGAGATCCATACACATCATTAAAAACATTAATAATAAAAGAGGGTAGGAACACTGAAAGCGCTATGTTTAGGGTAGTGTTAGGCCAAACATTGTAAAAATATTACAGCAAATATCTAATACACATTTGAGAGACAGTAAACAGCATGCAGTTTGCATTGGTTCTGAGATTTTTTGAAATTAATTTTTGTGTTAATTGCACATGACCTGGATTATGCTGATTAGAATTATAATTGGTTTAAGAGTTCTGTTTGTACTCTCTCCAATTCCTATTAATAAGTAATTAATATAACTGCCAGATTGATAGAGAAATGAGTGTGATACTTGAAAATTAATGAAGGAAAACATGACCTGAAATATTTTTTAAAAGTCAGAGTTTTGGTTCTTCTGAGTAGGCTAGGAATATATTTCCTTCATTGATGAAGTCTTCCAATAAACTAGCAGAATGAAAAAGTTTAGATTGAACAATATTATTTACAAAGAGACACTTGTTAAGACAGAATTTGTTAAATCATCAGGGATTTCTCATCCCCAGATTCTGTTAGCCAATGTTCTCCAGAGAGATGGAAAAGGTGTCTTGTATAGTATGTGTGTGTGAGTGTGTGTTTGTGTATGTGTGTGTATGTGTGTGTGCGTGTGTGTGTATGTATGTGTGTACTACTTATGTGTGATATCGTGTGTGTAATTTATATAGATGTAATACATGTGCATTATATAATACCACCTACATTTAGATGGTGTCTTTAAACTTCAGTTAATTAAGAGAACTCTTCAGAGACATGAATAAGGATCAGACTGATCTAAATAATTCTTAGTTGAAACTTTCTTCCCTGGGGATTCTAGACCATATCAATATTTCAACTAAATCTAAGCATCAATTGTGGTTGCACATATCTTTAACTCTCATTCTCCAGTGTCAGGGGCAGGTGGATTTCTATGAGTTTCAGGGGAGCCTGAACTACATAGCAAGTTCTAGGACATCCAGGGCTACATAGAGAGACCCTATTTCAAAATACAAAACAAAAAAAAAATAATGCAAAACAAAACCCCATAATTATCACAATAATCTTTATGGACTCAGTCATACATACTTATGATATATTTAATAAATAACAGTATGTGTATATAATATAAACATGTATGTACTTGACATAATTTATGTAGTCATATATAACAGACACATCCAAAACATGYTATTCCAGTGATATGGATATTCATCAATATGACAAACATAATCCATCATCTCAGAGACAATAGTGAATTTGCTTGATAAAGGGAGTAGAACATATATGTTCTGATGTAGATTCAAAAATAATTGGAGGGTTGTTGATGTAGCTTATCAGGTGAAAGTATTTGCCACACAAATCTGATGACCTTAATTAAATCCACAGAATACATGCAAAAAACAAAAATAGCCATTATCTTCTAACATGAAGCCTGTGAGCAAGGCAGACCTATTTGCCATTCAAATAAGAGATCTGGTAGTTTTAAAAACCTCGTGAATTGACTAATGAATTAACCTAGTGTTTGATTACCTTGGAGAATGAAGCTAGTTGCTTGTTTTTCTGTAACTGAAAAGATCCTATAAGCTAGCAATATGATCAGAGATGCAAGAATAAAAAATTATAATCTAGATACCATATATTAATTAAAATGACAGAAATTAGGCGATAGTCTGCTACTTAGACAATTCTACAAGACTTTTGTCCTCTTCATAACAATTTGAGTATTTCTTATATCTGTTGGCCAGAAAATGATGAGGTGAATTGAGCCTAGGTGGTAGCAGCAGGAAAATAAATAGCAGTGATTTACAGACGCATGTAATGGCCACGTAATAGTAAAGACACAAGAGCTTAGACATACATTCTAAATCAGTTTTTGTTACTCTGTATAGACTTCTGTGATCTTGAAATTTCATCTTCATATAATAAACATTTTAAATCAAGATTAGATTGCATACAGAGCATGTTGTAAAAATATAACTTTGAATCTCTCACCATTGTATAAAAATCCATACCAACTTAACATATGAGACTTGCTTCTTTCTTAGACTAAAAGAAGAAATATTATTCAACAGTTCATTAGGGTTGAGAAGTTTTATAATTGTTGCTTCATTTCATGAGGTCATCTTAAGCTGGTGATGTCCATAGAAAGTAGCCAACATTGTGTTTTGCCCAGATCACAAAAAACTACAAAGAGAACACCAGGAAATACAACTCTGATGCAAACATGTGACAGTCTGTATTCAATCTCAAGCTTGGGTCGCAAACCTTCCTGATGCAACAGGATAGGAATGCAGCCCAAGGTCTAAGAAGAGGGGGATTAAAGAAAAAGAAAAACAAACAAACAAAGAAACAAACAAACATACATCAAGAGAGGGTTTCCAAGCCTTGCCATTACAGGAGGGTAAAGGAATGTAGGCCTTTAAGTTAATGGGTTTACAACACCTGGTTAAACCATAAGGAGGGAACGTATATCAAATAGGAGCATCATGGCCTGGGAATAATTTTATTTTCTTGGCCCACTCTGTTGTTATCAGATAGCTACAGTTGTTGAGCCTATTTTACAACAGTGTGGGGGTATTTCTTGATTTTCTCAGACCTCAAGGGTGGGGGCCAGGCCTCTCTAAGGGCAAGTTAAGTTAATTTGGAATCTTAAAACTAAAATGAGTTTGTTCTGCTACCTCAGTCCCTACAATGGTTGCTAAAATTTAAACCATTTTTTTATTGGCTTAGTTTTATAAATTTGTCTTAAATGTGATTTTCATGCAAATTATATGCACATATACATGAGTTAAATTCAAGTCACACACAAATTGAAATGAATTTGAATTATTTGCACACACAAGTGCTGAAAAAAGCCAAATATTGTTGCAGATTATATAGATTTTTAACCCATACACAATGAGCAATTCATAAATCCTTAGATTTGAGTTTACAGCATAATCTTAAGGTATAATTTTGCTTGTTTATTTTGAGAAAAGAATGTAAAAAAAACAGAGATAAAAGATTTTTAGGAGTGGGGAAGTAGAGCTTCAAGTGTATAGCAGAGCAAGTTTAAATATAAGATGTTTGGGAATCATTTGTCTGTGGTGGTGAGAAACTGGAAATCAGGAATAAAGTCTGAGTCCATGGAAGAAGGCAAAATGCTCATAGTGCAGGGCAGCTGAAGGAGAAGGAGAAGTGTGCAGGTCCATGTGGGAAAGTGGAGAGTGGAATAATAGAACACTCGATAGAATTTGGAATCAAATTCACAGACAAATGATCCAAAAATCTTAGATAAGCAGCTAAGCTCAGGATCAGCTGTTGGCAGGAGGAGATGTGTCCTACCCTGCCCTTAATGTATTGTAAGTTACAGAGTGAATGTGCGTGGGGGACCAGATAGGGAAGAAAGCAGGCTGGGAATCGCTTTTCATTTACTGAAGTGCTGGAAATAATTGTACAATATTTTCCATGGGTGGGAAGAATAGCCACTTGGCTGAGCCCAAGGCATCCCAAGGAAATAGTTGGGACCAGAATGAGTAGGTACAAGCTGTCCAGCCAGTCCATCAGGAGGCTCGAATAGTGACCAGGGCAGACTTTTGAGCAGACATGGTGCATCTGGTATGAGGCTTTGAGAGAGGTGGGGGGAGAAACAAAAAATGGAATCATTCTGGTAGAAGAGTGTCACCTCCAGGGAAGCCTTAACTGGACAAGAAAGGGAAATCTCACCAATCCATCAGTGAGTAGAATAATGAAGTTGCTGGCTAGCAGGAAAGAAATTTCTTTGCAGGCTGGGGTTGTCCAATCCCAGCATATATGAACTAAACCTGAGGAGAGGAGCACAAGCACTAGGAGAGCTGTCCAATCTGTTTCAGAACCAATGTTATAAAATATAATGTAACTGTGGTGGGGGTAAGAGAAGTACTTGGTGGACTCATACCAAGGTACCCCCCTGAGAAATCACTCCATGTGATTGACCTTGTATAAGGGAGATTTATTGTGGGGAAAAGGAAGGGAATGAAGACCTGGAGAAGGGGTGGAGGCAGAGAAAACCATCAAGTCAGAGAAAACTGTGACAGAAGGCCAGAGATGCTGGCTGAGAATGTGGAAACAGAGATAAAAGGTATGAGAGATAGTGATAAGAGTGTAAAGAAAGATAGTGATAAGGGATAGATGGAAGGAAGAAGAGAAGCGAAGAGAGGAGAGGAAGGAGAAAAGTGAGAAGAGAAGAGACAAGAAGAGAAGAGAGAAGAAGTGATTAAATGAGATGAGAGGAGAGGAGATGTGAGGAGAGGAGAGGAGAGCAAGATGAAGAGAGAGAGGTCTAGAAGTCCTCTTTATAACCTGCCCCTACTTTAACTGGCTCACACCTAGCAGGCTATGAAGGCAGTTGATGGCTCAAGCTGTTGCTAGGTTCCTGTTGTTAGGTTCCCTAGAGGAGCCTATTGGGATGGTCTTTAAGCCACTTCTACTATGAAGACATCAAGGTCCAGAAATCAAAAAAGAATTCCCATTTGGCTATCTGATTAACATGCCCAATCAGAATTTACCAACTTGTCCTAGTACATTCTAACACAGACCGTTTGTTGTTGTTGTTGTCTTCTTTGTTTTTTAATATTGATTCTGTGAAGATATTTATTGCTCTTTCTATCATATTAAAATTCAGCCTTTTTAACTCTTGGCCTTGCTTAATAAAAGATCTCTTTATTTTGGAAATTGGTGTTTGCCTGTGTTCTGTGCTTAATCCAGGAATACAGAGGGAAGCACTCCACAGTACTTTCATAAGTATCCTTAATTCAACAATTAAAAAGTGCAGACAATATGAATTGAGCTTCAAAATAAAACTCAACTCTCTGGTGTCTAAGAAACTCAAATAACTAAAACAGTCATTTATAAACTAAAAATCAAAAGTCATAAATAAAATTAAGAAGAGAAGGGAAGCCTTAAACTAGCTGACATAGAAATTCTAATATCTGATAAGATAGATTTCACACGGAAACTTATCTAGACAGATAAAGACAGTCAGTACATATTAATATGAGAAAACAATCCATCACAAGGATATAAAGTGCTGAGTCTTGCATGGCCATTTGGAAGTTCTCACACCTGGAGCAAAAATAGTAGGGCATGGGCCTCTAAAACTGTTGATTATTGTTAGGGCATAAGGCTTTTTTTTTTTTTTTTTTTTTTTTTTGTTCCTCCTTTTGGAATTATTCTCCCTGCTAAGATTAACAACTCTATGATAATCAGAAACAGCAGGAATCCAGGAGGCAAGGGTGTTTGTAATTTTCTTAGCAAAATGGTAAATGCTGTGATCTTCAGGATAGACCTTAAAGGTATAGGTCACTTTGGGACAGAGTAAATTTAGGTACAGACAAGATGGGAATGATAATCTCAAATAGAAATCCCATCCAGCTAAGCTTATTGTTTGTACTTAAAATGGCAGGCAGATTTGAATTTATTTGACATGTTAAAAAAATGTGTACATGCTGTCTTCTTCTAAGACTCAAGAGTCAAGATAAAATGCTGATTCATGGGATAATCATAGGGAACCTGGATAAATTATTGAATTAATATGCAAATAAAAAGTGGGCTTTGGTCAGCAAGAGAGTTCTACCCAGAGAGAATTGCTTAGAGAGTGAACACACAGCTTTTATTTATTATTCATCATTTTATTTGTTTACATCTCAAATGATATTCCCCTTCCTGGTTACTCCTCCACAAAAACCTCATCCCATCTACCATCTCCCTCCCCTTTGCCTCTATGATGGTGCTCCTCCATACACTCACCCTCTCCTGCCTTACCTCTCTAGCATCCCCCTATGTTGGGGGCATCAAGCCTCCCTCCTCTCCCATTGATGTCAGATAAGGCCCTCCTCTGCTACATATGTATCTGGAGCCTCCATTTATACTCTTTGGTTGGTGTCTGAGTCCCTGGGAGCTCAGGGTGGTTCAGTTAGTTGATAGTGTTCTTCTGATGGGGTTGCAATCCTCTTTAGCTCCTTCAGTCCTTCCCCTAGCTCTTCCAGTGGGTTCCCTGGGCTCAGTCTGATGGCTGGCAATGAGTATCTGCATCTCTATTGTTCAGGTGCTGGCAGAGCACCCCAGAGGAGAGCCATACTAGGCTCCTCTCAGTAAAAGTTTCTTGGCATGAGCAATAATGTGGGGGTTTGGTGTCTGCAGATGGGATGGAACTCTAGGTGGGCCCTGTCTCTGGTTGGCCCTTTCTGCAGTCTGTGTTCCATTTATTGACCTGTTTTTCCTTTGGACTAGAATATTTCTGGGTTAAAATTTTTGAGATGTGTGCCCCCATTCCTCAACTGGGGGCCATGCATATCTACTGGAGGTGGTCTCTACAGGCTGTATCTCCCCTTTAATGGTTATTTCGGCTAAAGTCATGGCTATTGGGTTCTGGTAGCCTCTCACTCTCCTGGAGTCTGAGACATTCTAGTGGCTACCCCAGTTCTCCATCCACCACTGCTACATGTTTCTATTTAATTTTCTGACTCTTTGTGCTTCTCTACTGTCCCTTCCAACACCTGATCATGCCACCCATTTTCCCCACCCCTTGTTCTCAACCTCTCATTTCCCTTCCAGCCTCTACCTCCTGCAAATATTTTGTTCCCCATTCTATGTAGGACTGAAGCAGTTACACTATTGGTTTCCCGTCTTCTTAAGCTTCATATAGCCTGTGGGTTGTATCATGGGTATTTTGAGCTTTTGGGTTAAAAATCCACATATCAGTATGTACATACCATGTGTGTTCTTTTGTGTCTGGGTTACATCAGTCAAGATGATATTTTCTAGTTCCATCCATTTACCTGTGAATTTAATGAAGTAATTGTTTTTAATAGATGAGTAGTACTCCATTGCGTAAATATACCACTTTTTCTGAATCCATTCTAACAGCTTTTCTGAGTTTGGTCAGAAAATTCATGAGCTATCCAGAGAGATTTTAGAACATTTTTCTGGTAAGAGAAAGTTGTCTTAAGCTGAGAGAATTATCTCAAGCAGAGAGCTGTGTCAAGCAGAAAGCTATATTGAGCAGACTACAGAGCCAACAGCTATTTACAGAGAGCTGTCTAGGGAGTCATATTGAGAAGTGTACAGGGTTGTTAGCTTGTATACACAATTGACTTTAGGTCATTATTTCACCTGTAAATACCCTTTCCTCCAGCAATCCTGACCAAATCAAGGCTGGTCCAGGGCAATGAATAATGTAAGTATTTATGCAACATATTTCAGGGCCAAGAGTTTCATAGAACAAACACTAAAATGTACAAAATAACAGTAGATTGTATAATAATAATAATAATAATAATAATAATAATAATAATAATCTTTAATATCTACCAGTGAATCTAGATAATTTCTTCAAATTAAAAATCTAACAAGCAAACCTCAGAGCTTAAGTATAGGGAACATCAAGTGGAATGTTGGTACAAAACAGAGAAATAAAAACAGATGTTATCTTCGAGGCTGAAATAAAAATAAATAAATAAAAAGGAAAGAAAATGATGTGACTCCTGCTAGGTATTATGGAGAAGAAAGTTTATTAAATTTATTATTAAAGTTATTAAAGATATTTGGGAGAACATAACCAGAGTCAGAGACATCTGAGAGAGTGCAAAATAGTCATGACCCTGAATCATGTGAGGATAGGGTGAAGGAAGAATGGAAAGATGGAAAACAGGTGTAACTTCCAAGAAGTCAAAGGTACAATCAGGGCAGTTAATCAAAGTGTTTGGATTATGTAGGAAAGAGCCTAAGAGGAAAATACAGCCTAGCACCTGGGCTGGAGAGTTCAGAATACATAAGATATGCCAGCTAACAGGTAGAAAAAGGCATACTAGGAGAACCTGGATGCCTGGTATACTTTTATATGTTAAGTAGGCTTCTCACCTATTTGCACATGGTTTGAAACCAGCATGTGGAATATTTTCTAAAACTCATCAAAGCCTAAGCTACTAAGCATATGTGAATGCCACAAAGTTTTAATTAATAGAAAAAAATTGAAATGCCTCTGCATTATATCAAACTGGCGTAGAATGAAACTAAATAAATACCAAGAGTAACCTCAGAAGCACACAAATACTTTAAGACTGACTAACACATTCAAATAAAAAGAAGCTGATTTAAAAATTCAGAAAATTAAAAAAATATTTATCTACAATTGACAAGGACAGTATAACTTAACAAAACATCTGTGACACATACAAATCAGACCTACAGAGAAAGTTTAGAGCTGTAAGTGTTCCTATTAAAAACCAGAAACACCAGTAAAAATAAAAACAATAAGTACCAATGAAACCAGAAATATCAAATAAATAACAAGACAGTGTACTTTAATGCTCTAGAAAAACAATAAGAAGCCAATTTTAAATGCAGTATATGTTAACACTGAAAATCAGGAAAGACATTTGAAGTGGAAACTTCTAGTTCTTTGGAAAGTTAGTCATATCAAATGATATTTTGCTGGGGTACACAGGAAAAAGAATGTCTTGCTATAGCAAACATGTGAAAGATTTTTCCTGAAGCATGTACAGGTAAAAGGATATTCTGATATTGCAAACAAAAAAAAAATAAAGGAGTATAAATATGACCCCACAGACAGTGGTAGACAAACATTGAGCATTGGTTTGGCTTGATCTGTCTAGCTATTCTTCACTAACGACATGCATGTACTGATTCACCTTACATAGTGTGTTGAGCTAAACATGTAGTAACACTGCCATAGAGAGAAACTGAACCTAGAACTGCTAAATGAGATTCCTGCAGCAGCTTGCTGATTTTGCAGCCTCTCCTGAAGCCAGTTGGTGAGCCTGTCAGTGTTTTCAGGATTGAACTACAGCTGCATGGTGTCTGTTTGCTGAAAGGACTGGACTGTAGCTGCTGGGTCATATATGGTATCTGCCTACCTGGAGGACAGGTTTGCAGCTGTTGAATTGTAGTTGGTATTTGCCATAGGACTGAACTGCTACTAAAAGAGTTTGAGGTTGCCTCCCAAAG
>BDUI01022916.1:21439-32918 GCA_002335545.1 Apodemus speciosus
CCCCAGGTCAAACCCCTTACCCCAACCCTTCTTAGTATGAATAGTTTATCAGGCCTCTCCTCTAAGATCTCTAACCCAGCATAAGTAAAGAAAGAAGATTCTAACCCGTCCATAGAAGAGCCTCCATCAGCATCCACTGAGGTAAGTGTTACCCTCCGTGAGCCACTGTGGTTTTGCCGAGGCAGTCAGGTTTGTGAAGGACACACCTTTCATAAAGTGAACAGACATCACCTCTGCACTGGTTCACTTTCTGGTTTTTTTTTTTGGGGGGGGGTGCATCACCATCATGTAAAGGAACATGGGAAGGAAAGTGTTTATTCCGTGTCAGAGCTTGCAGTCCATTGGAAAGAGGACTAGAGATTGGCCCTGTAAGCAAAGCGCAAAGCAGAAGCCATAGAGGAGGGCAGCTCACAGGCTTCCTCCTCAGGGTCCTGCTCAGCCTGTTTCATTATGTCATCAAGATCAAACACAGTGGGCCCCACCCTCCAAACCCCTTTCTGTCCCTCCCATTTTCCCCGAGTAAATTAAGTCAGAAATGTCTCCCCCCCTACACACACACTCTAATTTTAAATTATTCTAACAATAAAAGCAATGGGAAAAGCCAGATTCCAAAGGGAATCCAATATAATGAGAAGGACACGCCCAAGCTCTGTCTTCGACTCCCATTGTCCTCAGTGTTCATGGCTGGAATTACCTGAGGACTCTTTTTTTTTTTTTTTTTTTTTTTGGATAATTTGGGTTTGTCTTCAATGAAACAGTGGGGAAAATGAAATGGAGGGATGCCATTGCCATGTCTTTGCAATGAGTTTTAAATACTGCATTTTATAAAGTTTGCTAGTTTATTTTATACTTTAGATTATTTTTTTAATTATTCACTTTATATCCTGCTCACTGCTGCCCTCCCAGTCACCCACTCCCATAACCCCTCCCAATCTATGCAAAATTTCCACTGAGTAAATACCTCCAAAGCATATACTCTCACACTGCACATCAACTCTTTGAGAGGCCAGGCACATCCTCTCCCACAGAGACCACACCAGGTAACCCAGCTAGAAGAACATATTCCACAGACAGGCAACAGACTTTGGAATTGCCCTTATGAAGACCAAGTTGCCCATTTCCTTCCCTTGTGCAAAGAGGCCTAGATCCAGACCATGCATGTTCTTTGGTTGGTGGTGGTTCAGTCTAGGAAAACCCCCAGTGTTCAGTTTAGTTGATTCTCTTAGTTCCACTGTGGGTTTCCTATCCCCTTCAGGGCTACCAGCCTTCCTCATACTCTTCCATGAACGCCYTCGATCTTCATCCAGACTTTGGCTGTGGGTGTCAGCTGCTGAGTGGAGGAGCCTTTTAGAGGAGAGTTGTTCTATGCTCCTGAATGCAAGTATAATTGTGTACCATTAATACTACCAGGGATTGGGCCCTGCCCATGGGATGGGTCTCAAATTGGGCAAGTATTGGTCGATTTTTCCCCCAGTCTCTGCCTCATCCCAAATCACTGCATTTCCTGTGGACAGGATAAGTTTTGAGTAGAAAGTTTTGTGGGTGGGTTGGTTTCCCTGTTGCTTCTTCAAGGTTCCTGCGTATCCACTGGAGGCAGCCTCCCCAGGATCTATACCCACAATGCTGTGAGTTACAGGTAAAGACACGCCCATTGATTCTTGAGTGACTCCCATACTCCATGTCTCTGTCTATTCATGTAGATGCTCCCTGCCTCCCAACCCCTACCGGTTGCAGATTTTCATTCATCCTCATAGCCATGCAGTCATCACCCCTGCCCCAGTCACATCACGATCTGAGCATCCCCCACTCCCCTCCTGACCTTGTCTCCCACTCAGTCCCCTCCCTCCACCAGCCTTCCAGTTCCATTACATTCCCCCTTCCACATGAGGCTGAAGCATCCTTACTTGTGCCTTCCTTCTTGTTCAGCCTCTGTGGTTCTATGGAGTGTAGCATGTGCACCCTTATGTAATGGTTAATATCCACTTATAAATGAGGGCATACCATGTATTTCTTTTTGGTATTGTGTTTCCTCACTCAGGATGATATTCTCTAGTGCCATCCATTTCCCTGAGTAATTCATACTGTCCTTGTTTTTAATAGCTGAGAAGTAGTCCATGTGTAGCTAAACACAAGGTCCTAACCCACAGAAACTTCTGCACCATGTAGATAATTTTCAGAACATCATGGAGTAACCATTGAAACAGCTTCAGAAAACTTGCAGAATTTGTTACATGTGGTTTAAAGCATTGTGTTTTTTTAAACTTTCTGAGTAATTACTGTGTCATATAAAATATGTGTTTTCATTGAAGATTTTAGCTTGCTTCTGGATCAATCTTGTGAGTCTCTTGTTAATTGTATATAAGACAGTGCCCTAGGAGGCCTCCAGGGTAAGATTGAAAAAGTGGAAACTTTCTTACCTGCTAAATAAACATCACTCAAAGAAGAGTGTGAGGAAATTGTAGTGCAAAGAGTCCCATATTATGTTTTGGAAAACATAAATTAAGAAAATAAGAAAATGAATACTTACACTCAAATATAATAATAACAGTTCAAATAATTGATAATTTCACTCRAGATTTTGGATGGGTTCCATGCACTATAATTTGCTAAACATTATAGCGAGACCTCATATTTATCTTCAAAGAAGAGAAATATACCTATTAACCTAGGAATTCTAATTAGGATAAGAATTTTTAAATTTATATAATGTAACTGATTTTTACCTACTCTCAAATACATCCACCCTCACTAAAAAATCTCTCCCTCTCAGCCACCTATTCTTCATGATTTATTAGGTTTTGATCACAACTAGAACCCACATATCCCCAGCCAACCTGGAGCCTCACTGTCTGAAGACAAGTACACCCTTAAGTGTCTCATAGAAACTTGATTACTGAGTAAATCCAATCAGGGAAACAAACTAGTTTTATAATTCTTGAAAAATATTCAGTTTTCATGCTATGCTCAAAGCTAGGGTTTTCCTGTGTTCATGATACTCTAGGATATCATCTCTATGTCATGTGGTGTTGCATTCCGATATAGCCAACAAATGCCCCATGTCTGTCCACGATTCCTCTCACATTTGTAACCACATGACAACTAATACACACATCATTTACACCACATGTTCCTTCTCTCACTATTTCCTTCATGAGATTCATGCTGGATCAAACCTTGGAGTAATTTGTGCAAGATCATCTCATTATTTCCATTTGCCTCTAACAGCCACTGTTTCCATAAACTAGAGAATATTTATACCTTGCTCTACATTCTCTGACATGACAACAGCAAACTGCTCATTTATTTCTTAAATGGAAAGTGATCAGAATCAAAGAAGTTGGAACAGCGGAGTGAGTTTACCAAAGCAACAAAGCTCAGCACCTGAGTTAGAAGGGATAGAAAGGGACAATGACATTGAGAACAACAGACCTTGTGCAGCTTCACTCTTAGGAGGAGCATCTCTGCAAGCATGTCAGTTGGCATGAATGAATGTGGAAGTCTGCTGTAGGAAGAAGAAGCCAAAAGGACACAAGCAAAATGGAGAAACTGAGCTTTGAGTCCCAGAAACATCTCTGAGTTCTTTGRTATATGTAAGGTGGGCAGGCTAGACCAACATGACTGAAAGAGAACAAGCGCTGCATAAAAAGGATGGAAGGGATAGCTGCAAAGATGCTCATGGTTTACAGATTTTCTCAGAGAATATGTGGTTCTTCCCAATTCGGTACTGAAATTACTATAGATAAATGTCTAACCTTGTAAGCATTGTGAGGTCAGTTTTAGGTGTGTGTCTCGCACAGCCATTCATGAGGCTGTGCAGGGTTAGAATAATGTGCTTCTCACTCGGATCCAATGTTCATTTCTCTCGGGAAGTTTACCCTGGAGCCCAGGTGAATTCCCTCCATTGACGTCTCTGCCCGGAAATGAAATCCTTTCTATATTCCTTCCTGTCTCAGTTTACAGTCTTCCCTCCCACCCGTGTTTCAGTTCTCCAAGTAGATGTTTTATTAATCCTTTTATGGATCAAAGAAAAGGGGATATGAGAATTCATTGCCTACACTTGTCCACTGGAGCACATCCGGACTGGGTCATCATGGGGTGGGCATGCCGTCAGTGGATTCAACAACATACCTCTCCCAGGATCTGTTTATTCTAGGCCTTGTGTTGTTTTGTGCTTTCATTATATATTCTCATAAATTCTTATAAATAATTTTGCAATTATTTATACATTTCATTTATTTTTGAAGTGACAAAATTAATTTTTCTGGTAAACAGAGTGGCTATATTAGAGACATATTGTTAAGTAATAATTCAAGGTAATTAATATATCTCTCAACACAGAGCCAAAACATTRCATTTGTGAGTGCGAACACTTGAATGCTATGTAGTTGTTACTGTCCATAATCTGTGGCACATTGAGCAATATGTCTCTGAAGTGTATTCTTCCAGAGGAGGGAAACCGTATAGTCTCTGAAATTACTTCCTCAGTTGTCTTCTCCCTGCTCCGAAGTGTTTGGCATCTTTAGGCTCCACACAAAAGGTTTTTTTTTTTTCTTTCTCTGCAATCATCCTATTTTTCATCAACCCATCAAAGAATTCTCCAGAGGCCATGCTCTTGGAATAAAGGTATTTTACTATGTAAATTTTGTTTCATTTATTTCAGGCATCGCCCTCTGTGTGTCAATACAGCAGTCTCAGTTTTATTGCCCTGCATTTGCAGCATAGATGTTTAGAATTTGGAGTTCTTATGTGTAGATTTTCCCTTTGAGGAGTATTAAGGGTTCTTTCTTATACTCTTTGGTAACCTTTGGTTTTGGGTTGATTTTTTATATTAGCATGGCTACTCCATTTGCTTGGAATTTTTTCCAGCACTTTTACTGTGAGGTTGTGTGTGTCTTTGTCACTGAGGTGCATTTCACATATGGAGGAAAATGTTGAGTCCTATTTATGTATCCAGTCTGTTAGTCTATGTCTTTTTATTGGGGAAATGAGTCCATTGATGTTAAAAGATATTAAGGAAAAGTGATCATTACTCCCTGTTATTTGTTGTTACWCGTGAAATTTTCTTTGTGTGGCTATTTTATTTTGTGTTKGTTGAAAGAATATTACATTCTTGCTTTGTCTAGGGTGAACTTTCCCTCTTGTGTTTGCATTTTTATCTATTATCCTTTGTAGGGCTGGATTTGTGGAAAGATATTGTGTAAATTTGTTTTATTTTTTTTCATTACAAGGAATATTTTGGTTTCTCCATCTATGCTGATTGAGAGTTTTGCTGGGTATAGTAGCCTGGGCTGGTATTTGTGTTCTCTTATGGTCTGTATGAGATCTGCCCAGGATCTTCTAGCTCTCGTGGTCAATGGTGAGAAGTCTGGTGTGATTCTGATAGGTCTGCCTTTATATGTTACTTGACCTTTTTCCCTTGCGCCTTTTAATAATCTTTCATTGATTACTGCATTTGGTGTTTTAATTATTATGTGATGGGAGGACTTTCTGGTCTTGTCCAGTCTGTTTAGAGTTCTATGGGCTTCTGAAATGTTCATGAGCACCTCTTTCTTTAGGTTAGAGAAGTTTTATTCTATAATTTTGTTGAGGATATTTATGGGTCCTTCATGTTGAAAGCCTTCATTTCTTCTATACATTTTATCCTTAGGTTTGGTCTTCTAGTATTTTTTCCTGGATTTCCTGGATGTTTTGGGTTAGGAGCTTTTTGCAGTTTGAAATTCTTTGACTGTTTGTGTTTCCTCTTTAAGGGCTTCTTCCTGTTTACTTGTGTTCTCCTGTATTTCTTTTTTGTTGTTGTTTTACAATCTTTTTGTATTAGATATTTGCTTTATTTACATTTCAAATACCATCCCCTTTCTTCATTTCTCCTCCAAAAACCCCCTATCCCATCCCCCTTCCCCTGCTCTCCAACCCACCCACCCCCACTTTCCTTACCTTGGCATTCCCCTACACTGGGGTAACAAGACTTCACAGGTCCAATGGTTTCCCCTAAAATGATGTCCAACTAGGCCTTCCTCTGCTACATATGCAGCTGCAGCCATGGGCCCTCAGTGTGTTCTCTTTGGTTGGTGGTTTAGTCCCTGGGAGCTCTGGTGGGGGTCCRATTGGTTCATATTGTTGTTCCTCCTATGGGGCTGCAAACCCCTTGAGCTCCTTGGTTCCTTTCCCTAGCTCCTCCATCTGGGCCCCTGTGCTGAGTCCATTGGTTGGCTGAGAGTGTCCCCRTCTGTATTAATCAGGCCCCTGTGCTGAGTCCATCAGTTGGCTGAGAGTGTCCCCGTCTGTATTAATCAGGCACTAGCAGAGCCTCCCCAGTGACAGCTATGTCTGGCTCCTGTCAGCAAGCACTTGTGTGCATCAGTAACAGTGTCTGGGGTTTGTAACTGTATATGGGATGGATCCCAGGTGGGGAAGTCTCTGGATGGCCCTTCCCTCAGTCTCTGCTCCATACTTTATCCCAGAATTTCCTCCCATGTGTATTTTGATCACCTTTCTAAGAAGGCCTTACAGGAGCTTTGCAATTTTGTAACTTCCCATTTTTTTAATTCTTGACCTAACAGCACAAGCTATTTGTGTTCTGTTTAGGAAATTTCTAGGATGTTTTGGGTTAAGGGTTTTATACATTTTGAATTTGCATTGACAGTTTTGTCAATCTCTTCTAAGGTATCTTCTACACCTTAGATTCTCCCTTTTTATCTCTTATATTTTGTGGATGTTGCTTACATCTGTAATTCCTGACCTATTTTCTAGGTTTTCCATTTCCATGTTTGCCTCTGTTTGTGTTTTCTTTACTGTTTTTCCTTTCACTTTTATGTTTTGGACAGCCTCATTCATTTCCTTCACCAGTTTGATTGTGTTTACCTGCATTTCTTCAAGGGATTTCTTTCCAGTTTATCTGCTTCTACCTCTGTACATTTGTTTTTTGGTGTTTCTTTCAGTGAGTTGTTTATATCCTCCTAAAAGGACTCTATTATCTTCACAAGGTAAGAATGTTGGGTCAGTTGCCGAGTTTTTTGCAGAGGAACTCCTGAGATGGCATCAGGCTGTGGTGTCTTCAGGGGAATGGACTTGCTGGTGATCTGCCCCAGAAGAAGGTGAAAGCTGGAAATCTGTGAGGAAGAGGGAAAAAATTTCTCTAAATGAAGTTCAGAGACCTGAGAGATTACTCAATCCTCTTTACTTAGGAAAATATAGAAGTTTCTCTTCCCATAATAACCATGATGTAGAAAACCCATAACAGTAAGGACTTGCCCCAAGATGACATCTGCATATCGGCTGATGTTACAGAATGTTTGTCAGAGAGGCCCAGGAGAAGAGCTACAAACATTACCAGGACTCACCATGATGGCCATGCTCACAGTGCTGCTGTACCTTGGTGAGACATGAACAGGGGGTGTGGACACATATGACTATAAGGGAACCTACGCAACAGCCAGGTTTCATTTCACGTGGACACCCCAGGGGTTCACTTCTGTCTTTCTATTTGATAAAGGTCTAAGAGAACATTTTCTTCCAGGTCTTATTGTGGAACCCAGGATGGCAGGACAGGCAGGTGAGTATCTCCAGCCATCCCTGGGTTTGTTCCTTCACTCTGATGAGGGAGCCTCTTTTTTACAATGGTGATGGAGGGAAAGCATTCATGGACTCATGTCTTGTTCCAGAGGAGGTTTCTGTGCTAAGATCTCATGTCTGAAGGAAGACATTCTGGGACTCAGCCTTTGATTTCTTGACAGGACACTTACCAAAGCCCATCATCTGGGCTGATCCAGGCTCTGTGATTGCCCTACATATCCCTGTGATTATCTGGTGGCAGGGTTCCTGGGAGGCCCAAAAGTATCATTTGTATAAAGAGCAAAGTGGAGGTCCTTGGGACACTTAATTCCCTCTGGTAACCAGGAATAAGTCCAAGTTCAACATTCATTACATGACAACCATGTATGCAGGCATCTATAAGTGTTGCTATAGGAGCTCTGCTGGATTTTCAGAGCACAGTGATGCCATGGAGCTGGTGATGACAGGTGAGTGGACACTCTGGGATCCCAGCATAGGCTTTCTCCTAAGATGGAGGTCTATTCCCCAGGAGCTCTTCTCTCAGAGTYCAGTCCTGGGGGACAATGTGGGTAACTCGTGTTCATTTCACATACTGCCCCTTGTGTCCTAGGAGCACATGAAAATCCCAGCCTGTCACTCTGGCCCAGCCCTATGTAACACCTGGAGTTTCCATAGCCTTTACCTGTAGCTCACACAGAGGGTTTGGCAGATTCATTCTGATCCAGGAAGAAAAACACCACCTGTCATGGACCCTGGACTCACAGTGTCAGGTCTATCTGCCATCCCAGGCTGTGTTTGTTCTGGATGGTGTTACTCCCAACCACAAGGGAACTTTCAGATGCTGTGCCTTTTTTAGAAATGCACCACAGGTGTGGTCAAAATCAAGTGACCCCCCTTGACCTCATGGTCTCAGGTAAGTACCTCCCTCCCATAACCGTTTAGGGTTTTGGGATACTTGGGTCCTTTTCCTAAGATGATCTCTGTCCTAGAATAAGAGGGAGGAAGCTGTGAGGTTAAAAATACTGTTCAGTTCAAAAGACCTTCCCCACTCAGTATAGAAGTCGCAGTCAGAATCCCCTGATCCAAATGCCTCCCTCCTTGACTCATTGTAATTTGGCAGTTGACACACTCACACAATTGACAACGTGATCCATGTTGATGTACTAGTTAGTAACTCTCCATCTGATTATCACCTGACATAACCAGACATGAAGCCAAAAGGCAGTTTCTGAAGCATGTGTGTATATCTGAGATGTTTGCAGAAGTAAGATTGCAGCAGATTCAAACTGCCCTTTGCTGTGTTGTGTCTGTGTGTCACTCACTGACTCCTTACCTACCTGAGTCCTGGGACCCTATATCTCCCATGGGATGAGACCTGACTGAGTCTGTCCGTGGAAAGAAAGCATGTCTGTCCAAGCCTGGAAAGTTAGAGGGACAGTTAAAGGGGCCCTTTTGCAATGGAAGGTCTCAGAGTCCATTGAGGAAGTACATCTTACTGCTGACAACTGACTACTTACAAGGAGGGCTACAGGGGATTGACTGGCATGGCCTTGTTAGAGACAGAATGACAGTGTTTCTGCCTTTGGGACAGAACCAGCAAGTTTTTGGTAAATAGTAATGGTAAAACAGAAAACAGAAAAGATATCTTAACTAGTTGAAAAGGCACATAGAAGCATTTTCTGATTAAATTAAATTAAATTAAATTGATCTAGTATTCTCCTTCCTCTATTCCTAGTATTCTAATGTTTTGTCCTTTTCACAATGTCCTGGTTTTCCTGGATGTTTTCTGTCAGGAAATATTAGATTTAACATTTTTTGGCTGATGTGTCCATCCATTCTATTGTATCTTCAATGCTTGCGAATTTCCTTCCGTTTCTGTATTCTCTCAGCGAACCTGGCCTCTCTAGTTCCAATGTGCACTCCTAAATTTTTATTTCCATTATTCCCTCAGTTTGTGTTTTCTTCATTGCTTCTATTTTTTTTGGTCTCTAATAGTTTGTTTCCTTCAACTCTTGGTTTATTTCTTTCTTGAAACAAAATTTATAGAATTTATTGGTTTCCTCCACTTTTTCGTTTGTGTTTTCCTGGCTCTCTTTGAGGTATTTATTGATTTCCTCCAATTGTTTGTGTCTTTCTGGATTTCTTTAAGGGATTTAGCCATTTCCTCTTTAAGGACCTCTAGCACATTCATGTAGTTGGCTTCAAAGCCTTTGATTATAATGCAGCTCTTTTGGTATATTTAAGACCTTCTTTGGTAATATAAATGGACTCACAGTCATTAACCAGCGATGGATCAATGTTGGTCTTTATCATATAATCTAGTGCCAATATTGTGGAATTGAATGGTGTTATCACTTCTTGAAGTGAAAAGGTCATTTTCATGTGTATGAACTTGATATAAAATAGTTTGTTTCCATACAATGAAATTTATTGTGGGGCCCTCCCAAGGAACCATGATAGAAACAGAATGAATACTACATAATTCATTCTATCTTTATTTGTTTAAAAAGTCAATTATTGATGTCAAATGCATCACTGCTCTTATCTCTTGTTTGATTTTATAACCCTACAATTCCAGATCATTAAGAACTTCTTCATGTTTTTTTTTCAAATCCTATTGATTATCTCTGTACTCAGAAATGTTGCCTGTGACTGAGGCTTCCTTTTTTATGTAATTGAGAATTGCTTTGGGCACTGCATCATTTCTTTGCTGCTCAGTGCTGGAAAGTGTGTCCTGCAACTCTTCCAGACTATTCCTTGACTGTTCAGTGAAAAGCAAAAATAAAACACTAAGTGGCTTTCCTCCAACATCTCTGGCTTTTCTTCGGGCTTAAAATGAAGAGGTGCCTGTGCAAGAATCAATTTCTAAGACCAACTTAGAAGGGTTAGTCACAGTACAACAAGGGTTGGAAAAAGAGGGGAAAAGCTTCCCTGCTTTGACTGTGGTTGATGTTAGCAAGAAGTTGAGAGGTAAACAATTTTTAGATGATCAATAAATGACCCAACTGGTCATTTCGTGGATCTGCACACTAGCAAACAAGAATCTGGATTAAAAAATTGTACTTATGTTAACCATATTACTGTAGTTACACTAGTTCAACCGAAAGATGAAATCTGGCTATCATATTGAGGCCCTAGTTAAAAGAACAATTATTTTCTAGACTTAAAATGTTTAGCCTGAGAGAAAAATTATAAGTAAAATTTATGTGCCCTAATACAAGATCATAGACTCTGAACACATGGTCATAAAGCCTGGCACATTTTACAATTATATTTGGAATATAATTACATCATTTCTTTCTGCCTTAATAAAGGTGCCTAAAGCCCAATGCTGGGGAGAAGAAAGGGAGATGGTGCTTGAGTTCCCCAGTTTGGTGTCTGGGATTGAGACCATGAAGGAGAGAGAAGAGGAAGAAAGAAGAATGGGCCATGGGGGTCAGTGGATTGGCTAGGAGGACTGGCCTGGGTTTATGAACAGCCTAGGTAGAACATGGCAAGTTATATCTCACAATTATTAACAGGAACTATACAACATAGTCTGTCCAACTCTAGTGCTTTAAATCTTATTATAAATACCAAGTCTTTTGTGTTTTTTATTTGGTACCCGTTTGACTCAAGTGTGGTAAAAAAAAAAAAAGTAATAATAATAATAAATAAAAAATAATATTTACCACAACAAGGTGACTTTCATTACTGTTTCAGTCCAATGATTGAAATGGATTGAAAAGTAAGATGGCAGAGGATGCTCAGTAGTTCTGGCTCTTGTTCTTTCTAGAAAATGTCACATTGTGCTTTCAGACATCTTTTTTTAAGAAGACAAAGGGGAGGGATTATTCCTGTTGCCCATTATTAGATGTGGAAGTTGAAATGYAGCCTGATGCTCCCCATGGGGGCGCATGCCTAAATCCTCAGAACTCAACACACAAGG
>BDUI01022921.1:0-13945 GCA_002335545.1 Apodemus speciosus
ATTAAATTTAATATATTTATATAAATTCTATTTAGGGTCTTAAATATTTTTCAACAGGTTTGTTTTGTTCTGTTAACCCCCAAATATTTTTCTTCAAAATAGTAATTCTTTTTATTAATGTGTTGGATTTTGCTTAGAAATATCTACACATAAGGCTGGGCATGATGTTTCTTTTTTTTTTTCTTTACTATGTTGTATTCTCACATATATTTCTCAGATAAAACTGTACATTGCATTGTTAGTGAAAGAAACATGTTTAAACAAAGACACAACACAAAGGACATTACAACATGAATGCATTCATGTTCCTTTTAGTGATAATAAGCAGAAGTGTGTTCTTTTACAGTTTACAAGTTTTGTGAGTTTTTTTAAATTATTTTCTATATTCTTTTTTACATTCCAAATGATTTCGCGCCTTTCCCGGTTCCCCCCTCCCCATAAGTATTATGGGGGCATGATGTTTCTAAGCCAGTAAGCTGAGACATGAAGATAAGGCTAGCTTGGATTATATCACTAAATCCCATCTCAAAAAATAAATAAAATTAAAATTAAAAATAAAGAAAAATCATTCAAATCTCATTTTTTTWAAAAAAAWATCAAACCTTGTGTTATTTTTTCATTAAAATTTAATACAAGTAATATAGCTCAGGGATAGAGCACTGCCTGAGAACATGTGAGGCCCAGARGTTGACCCCTAGTATTGAACATAAAGCTTTTTTTCCTTTTTCCACACTACTCTCCAGTGACAGAACACAGAAATAGAGAATATGACCAATGTAAACAAGAATATAAACAGACAGATTTGTATATGGTCAGATATTATAATCTATGCTTCCTAATATATGAATAAACAGTATATATCCTATACAGTCAAATAAACATCTATATACAATATATGTGTGTGCCTATTTTTCCTATATTTATATAAATTTCATCTCAAATAAGAGTGTAGATATAACATCAGATCCCAACTGTCACCCTCCATTAACATGGAAGGATATACTACACATTTTAGACACTACATAAAAGACTTTTACTGGCTGGGTGGTGGTGGCGGCGGCGGCGGCGGCGGCGGCGGCGGCAGCGGCGCACACCTTTAATCCCAGCACTTGGGAGGCAGAGGCAGGCAGATTCCTGAGTTCAAGGCCAGCCTGGTCTACAAAGTGAGTTCCAGGATAGCCAGAGCTACAGAGAAACCCTGTCTCAAAAAAAAAAAAAAAAAAAAAAAAAAAAAAAAAAAAAAAAAAAAAAAAAAAAAAAAAAAAAAAAAAAGACTTTTACTTTTCTTTCTACCAGCAGCAGCAAACTTATTTCCCTTGTTTGAACTTAAGTTAGAGTTTGAATTCTATCAAAAAATTTATTAGGAGATGACAAATAACCCCTACAGTTGACTTCTTAGTATTATAAGAGCAAAGAAAAATAGAATAAATGTGAATAAGTGTGTAAGCAGCACATTCAGAAAATATTTCCAAGTTGTAGTGAAGTGTCACTGAGACTGTTCAAACAGCAGCTTTATTAGGCTGTGACTGAGAAAGGAGGTCAAAGGGGATGATATTGTAGCAATCAAGACACATGCTTCCTTGTAGGAATGAGAATGAGGTGGCTTGTTAATTATTTCCACTGATTAGGTTACCTATTTCTCCCCATGTGCATTTAAATATTAATCAGAGATTCACTTTAGTGCAGTATTATTGGAAAGGATGAAATGAGGGAAGAGTTCAAGCACAAGATAAACAAGCCCCTGGAGGAGCATGGCTCCTGCTTGGGAGATCCACTAAGGAAGCCTTTCAAAATGGAGAGACAACTTTGTTTTTATTATCTTTGAAGGTGAATTTATGATTTTTATCAAAGTAGTTTTGTTGGATGAACTTTCAAACTGAGATGTTTAAACATTTAGTTCATTATGTTTGTGACTTTCTTACATGAGGACTGGCTGCACTTRCAGTTTCTACCACACACCCTCCCCCACTTCAACCCCTCCAGTCTCCCTTAACTCCCTCTCACCTCCATCAACTCCCCTCCCTTATTAATAATTCAAACCCAGATCAAAAAAATCTTAGARGTTTGGGGSTCTGTTATTATTTATTTTCTAGGCTTTGCTTTATGCTATACTAGAAGATTGGTATGCAGCTGTGGGGAAAAAATCTACAATTGTCTCCATATATACAATATTATATATGTGGAAATATTTATATAATCCTCTTCAAACCACATACAGAATTGCTTAAATGTAAAACACATATTTTAATCAAGAAAAAATAATCACTAAAATAACCAATTTTAAGATTAGTTTTGCCTCCAAGTAAATTCTTGGGGACAGGTTTTCCCAATAAAAAATTAATTAAAGTGTGCTTTGTTATTTATTACAGACTGTCAAGGGTCATTCCATTTCAATCACTTAGTGTTAAGCAAAGTTAATTATTAAGAGCTTGTTTTTCTACAAAGCACTTAAACTCTTACTAGACAGTAAAATGTATCCATCACACTATTCTTAAACACTAATAACAAATCTCAAGCTTTATGTAAAAAGTGGGAAGAGTTGCCACATAGATACACTTATGCTCCAGTATTGGGTAGTATTTTGCAGTTCCCATGATATTTGCAATGTGGCTGTTATCTATCATTTCCTAAGGTCAATGCAGGGAAACTGAAACTTTGAAAACTGAAAATTAAATCAGTGGTCCTCAACATTTGGCTATAGCTTTGGTTTTCCTTTTAGAGAATGAATGATACTTCAAAAGTCCTAACTTTGAGATCTTCTTTTTAATCTTCCAAGCAGTTTTCTTTTGTTAGAAAATATTGAAGGGAAGACTCCTAAGAGATGGGAAACAATAGACACAGGCAGACTCATTTACATATTCTAAAGTTGCACCAGGGACACTGAGCACAAAGGAATCAGAAAGGACAAGCAGTAATTTAGAGACATCACAAAATAGCATTTGATTTAGGACTGAGGAAACGAAGTGGTAAGAGGACTTGTCACAAGTCCACCACCAAGTTAGCAGAAGCACTGGGCTTACAAATCAGTAACCACTCAAATATTTAGCTGCTGAAGTTAGTGCCTGTCTTTAAAACATGAAACACATTTACAAAATGTCAACAAAGGGGAGTGAAAAACCTCTCAAATAAACCAGCCATATATTTTTCAAAAAGGAAATTTTTCAGTGAGAGAGAAAAGAAAAAAGATAAGAAAAAGAAAAAGAAAAAGGAAAAGGAAAAGGAAAAGAAAAAGAAAAAAAGAGTGTTAAGAGTTGAATATAGGATTTTGATTAAAAATCTCAGTAATCATCTGTATTACTAGCTAAAACTAAAAAGTCCCTACCAGCTACACATGCCCCACTATGTTCATAGCAGCCTCATTTATAATAACCAGAAGCTGGAAAGAAGCCAGATGTCCCTCAATGGAGGAATGGATATAGAAAATGTGGTATATTACACAATTGGATACTACTCAGCTATTAAAAACAATAAATTCATGAAATTCTCAGGAAAATGGGTGGAACTGGAGAATATAATCCTAAGTGAGGCAATCCAATCACAAAAGAACACACATGGTATGTACTCACTGATAAGTGGATATTAGCCTAGAAGCTTGGAATACCTAAGACACAATTTGCATATCAAATGATGCCCAAGAAGAAGGAAGAACAAAGTATGGATACTCTGGTCCTTCTTAGAAGGGGGAAAAAATACCCACAGAAGGAGATACAGAGACAAAGAGTGGAGCAGAGTCTGAGGGAAAGACCATTTAGACTACCCGACCTAGTGATCCATCCCCTATACAGTTACAAATCCCAGACACTATTATAGATTCCCACAAGTACTTGTTGACTGGAGCTGGATATAGCTGTCACCTGGGAGACTCTGCTAGTGCATGACAAATACAGAGGAGACACCCTCAGCCAGCCATTGAACTGAGTTCCCAATGGGGGAGCTAGAGAAAGGACCCAAGGAGCTGAAGAGGTTTGCAGTGCCATAGGGGAACAAGGATGTGAGTCACCCAGTACTCCCAGAGTTCCCAGGGACAAAAACATCAACCAGATAGTACACATGGTGTTACCCATGGCTCCAGAAGCATAGGCATCAGAGGATGGCCTTGTTGGACATCAAAGGGAGGAGAGGCCCCTGGTCCTGGAAAGGCTAGATGCAGAAGTAGGGGAATACCAGGACAGGGAAGCAGGTATGGGTTGATTGGGGAACAGGGAGAGGGGAGGTGGCTTATGGGACTTTCGGGGAGGGGGACCAGGAAAGGGAAAATCATTTGAAATGTAAATAAAGAATATATCTAATTAAAATAAAGAGGAAAAAATCCCCACCAAACATTGTAGAATCATGTAGATAAGAGAGAGGGTTAAACTAGTTTTGTGTAGAAGTTACTGTAAGACCTGAGGGTTGCTTAGCAGTAAGAAATAATTTAATTTGTTATAAAAACATCAAAACCATAAAACACGAAGCAACATGAAAGTTATTTTAGGTCATGAAGGTAATTTGATATTGTGTGTAATTAAAAGTGAGTACACATCTGAGAGCTAGAGGTGCCAAATCACTGCTTATCTAAATGTTATATAAAAGCTAGAACTTGAATTTGTTTTTGTTTCCTGTGCCTCTGATCTCCTACTGTTCAACAGTTGGGACATGAAGACCAAAGTCAATGAATATAAAAGGCCAAAGAGGTGAGGCAATATTTTCCTTGACCCTTACCCCCATGTCCCAGAGGATAGTGAGGTGCCTTTAAAGGGTCTCGCTACTCTGGTAAGTCACCTATTCACATGATCAAAGACCCTGTAAAGACTTCAGGCAGTGGACTCTACCAAGTGAAGAGTCTGTAAAAGGAGCATCATTAAAGAAGAAAATGTCCCCAGTGTTTCCAAGAAATGTCACATGAACAGGAAATCCTTGACCTATCCCAAATGCATGACACAACTGGTATGAAAAAAAAAAAAACATAAAACCTAAAGAAGCGAAGGAACTTATCCTACCTCCTTAAAAGTATCCCTAAAGAGCTTTGAACTGACCTCAAAGAGAAAACCCTCACTTTTAACTGCTTACATACATGGACTCAAACACCCACCAGAAAAACTCCACAGCAGAGTAATAAAGCAAAAGGAGCCAGACTGCACTTAAAGAGGGCCTGAGCACTTGGCCAGCTATCACAAAGACTACTCAAATAACATCAGTGGACATAGTATTTAGGAATACTGACACATTGATAAGGCTCTAATATACCCATGATATCTTGACCAATAGTCATAAAAGGTTTTGATTCCAGGTTTCAGTTGGTTTACCAAACCTATATTCCATCTGTTCCAAAGTCTTATTAAATTCACAAACTCTTTCAAACTAGAGTATATTTATAGTTAAATAAACCTGTATAGATTAAAAGCTCCTTTCCTAAAATGTTCCAGATGAGAAGATATGAGAGAATTCTTCCCAGAGCTGGAACCAGCTAAGAACCTGGGTTTCTTTCCAAACATGACCCCAAAGACAAACCTTCATATACGTACATCTATGGACCATGATTCAAAGTGCTACATTTAGACTTATTCTCTTGATGACCTCAGAATAGTGAGTGACCAGAGTTACATTTTAAGGTACTCCACTTCTATGTCAAGATGAATCTATCTGCCTATAAATAGGAATCCAATTCTATTCATCATGTAAACTATTAGGGATGATTGAGAAAATTCTCATCAGTGTTTGACCCATTGTATTTACCCTCAAGACCAAACTACACTGCCTCTATTTTTAGTCCAATTTTCAGTACATAATCCTTATTCCTATGGGTCTCAAGACCAAGGGATCATCATGATATCATGGGGACAATTGGAACATTTTAATCTGCTGTGTTTAAATATGCCTTTAATCACTTTTTCAAGGCATTACTAAGGCCAAGCCTTTGGCTGTTTGTTCTGGTAGCAAAGCCAAACTAACAGAGTAATCGCACCACCATTCTTATCTCCMCAATTCATCATGACCCATGGACCTTGCAAGTTCATTCTTATCTTTTAATCCAATGTATAATTTTTTAGCAATTAGTAATTTGTGTCCTAGACTGGTATTGTCCCAACAATGGTAACTACTGCACTGACCTACCCAGTTGATCTAATTAGGGGAAAAATACCTTCACTGGAAATGAGACCCAGACCAAACTAGACACAAAGATTTCCTCAATTCCCTGAAGTCCCCTTGGCTCCCCCTAACCAAGCTCCAGATATATCTCTTTTTTCCTTGACTTAATATTTACTTTGCTTGAGTTCTTCTGAGGAATCATTACCTCTCAGTGATCTTATGTGGTGGGTATATATATCTACCTTTCTATCAGGCTTATTTCCAAGTAGCCTAATCCTGCTTCAGGTTTCTAGTATAAAGAAATCATCACTTGGGACACAGGATTCTTCAGGTTTCTATGCATATCACTCCTATCATAATAAGAGGAAGATTGAATTAATTTTTGCTGAAATCTACAGCCTCCTAGAATAGTTTTTTAATTAATTTATTTTTTCAATTTACTGATATTTCAAGTGTTTATCCCCTTATCCCAGTTTCCCCCTCCCAGAAGCTTCCTATCCCACCCCTCCTCCCCCTGCTTCTAGTCTAGGTTTATTCATCATGAAGTCATTTTATAAAACCCCACAAATACATGACCACTTTGGTTTTCTTCAATACTGAGGCCATATGAGCTTCCTTTCTTGAATCACCAACTAGAGGCATATTAGACAGTCAGTTAACTTTAAATTACCACTTAGCATAGCAAAATGCAGTCTTTAGGTGGGGTGCCACACATTCATAATCCCAGTACTCTGAAGATAGAGGCAAGAGGTTTTCTGTGAGTTGCAGGCTAGTTCTAGATAGTGAGTACTAGGCTAACTAGGACTATACTGCTAACCTTGTCTCAAAGCAAAAATCATAAAAATTACTTGTTGTGCTAAGATGAACAATTTATGAACAATAGAAACTGACCTTTATATTTATAATCCAGGCTATACCTTAAGAAACATAGCCAGGGACATGGTCTCAATTATAATCTGGCTGCTAGAGTTTTAACTTTAATTTTGTTTCTATTTTCTGGTCTTGGGCCTCTCTGGTCACTATATTCTAAGTGTTTATATATGAGACTTGACTTCTCAACACAATAGTAAAATCTATTTTTTCCAGAATCCAAAAATTCCACTTCCAAATGATGGTACACCAAGAGATACTAGACAATTTCATCAGAGGTACAGTTCATCTGCCAGTACCTTTGAATTGAGAAGCAAGATTGAAACCTTTGCAAGGCAGTGGGCCACACTCCTTAGTTAGCAAGGAATGCATCTATCCATGATATGCTATRCTCTTACACAGTAGAAAGTAGATCCAGAAGAAAGATATCTGTCCTTCTTAATAAGATTAAATGGTCCATATTTCTTGAATTGCAGGATATCATATAGGAGATACTAGGTAAAAGAAAATGAAAGGCTGGCCATTTGACTTCCAATACTCCTTGAGAAATTTGAATATCAATGTATGCATCCTTTGTCACAAAGTCATGGTAAATAATACTCTTTGTAACATCCACATTGGGAGACTTTTATGTTGGGGAATCTCCTTTGGAGCATATGAATACCAGTGTGTTGACACCCTTTGATGCCATTTATAAATGGCTTGATAAAACATAACCTTTTGACAGACAGCAGGTTTTCTTCTAATGCAGAAATTGTAAGAGATGTGCCTTAAAAGAGAGACTCAGTTTTACTACCTAGGTTTTTAGATTGTAAGCAAAATCATAAAAATAAAATTAATGCTACACTGAGGACATGATCAGAAAATGAGCAGATTAACTAACTTCTTAATGAGAATTGGACTTATGTGTACCAGGGCCTTTCTCCAGATAGTGGCATTCAGACCTGCATGAAGGAGTCTACCCACTTAGTTCTAAGTCAGAAATCACACTGTCTTCTACCTTGATCTCCAACTTTCTTCCCTTTTACCAAAGAACCGTCTTTCACTGACTTTCTGGGTCTGTTCTCAAAACATTTGTTGATGAGAAAAGGGTTTTTGTGACCTATGATAACGGATATCTTTAAATTAGCTTGTCTAATTCTATAAATCACACTACAAAATACTCGGGTTGCTCATAAGCAAAAAGCATTATTTTAATTTGTAGTAAAAACAAGAGCATAATAAGCTAATTGCCACTAGCATAAGAACATAAATGCACAACTTAGATGGAGATTACATATCAAAATTCAGCACTGGAGAATATTAAGTTTGTAATAATTATAACATGTTAATTTCGAAATATAACATAATGCCTTGAAAATTCACTAATTTTTAAATAATGTCATATGTGGATATCATAGCTTATGATAATTGAAATAATTTATAGTGGTAATGGCAATGCAAATGGCCATTCTTGAAAATGCTCATGTGTAATAAGCTGTCAAAACTGTCATAACTTTGGTACAGTAATCCCACTTCGAAGACTGTCTCTTCCTCAAGATTTAATATTTATAACTGTTCTTAGTATTTTAAAGGTAGAAATACTGTTTATAACACAAAGGTTAAGATTTTATTTTTGTTTTCTTTCCTGATCATGCCCAGAATTTTATTGGCTTTTAGGATTATTCAGGCCATTTATATGCATATATTCAGAAACCAGTTTAGAGTCAGTCCTAGGGCCCTTAGATGACACGGAATTTCCTGTTTACTGACTTTAAACTATTTCTTATCTTTATCAAAGGCTTCTAGTTGTTTCCATGCCATCCATCATAGGTGACCTACTCCCCTTGGCACACCTAGACTTCCTCTGCAGCTCTCAACATTATTGCTGTAAGTGGCTCCAATCATCTCCTACTAAAACACAACACAAAACACAAATCCCTTAATTTAAAACACACACACACACACACACACACACACACACACTGGGTGCGGGGAGAGAAGGACAGAGGGAGGATGAGAGAGTTTTATAGAAACATCACTGATTCAGCTCTAACTTAGGAGAAACAAACCTCAACCTTAGGTACAGACTTAAAAAGTAACAAATTACTCACAGTGCAAATGAGGGTTATCACACACTTGTTCTCAGGAGATGAGGGACAGGAAGTTTTCATTGGAACAGTCAGTCACCACTAGAATATCTTGATAGTGTCTTTAATAGAACTCTGAGAACATCACATATTCAGTCATCTGAAGTGCTTTGGTGTCATTAATAGTAAAAATAATATGCTATTCAATTATATGACCACCCTATGCCAAGCCTTATGCTATCAAACAAGTTCTTTGAATTTTCAGCATTCATGAATCTGAAGGTTAACATTACTTTTTATCTTTATTTTACAGAAATGAAAGTAAGATGTAGAAAGTTTAGGCGATTGCCCAAGGTCGAATACACAACAAAACCAAATGTAAATACAGATATTTAATGTCAAAGTCTCTTGGCTAACATTTCTCTTTGACACAGAAACTTTCTTGAAATACTTAGGAAACATGTACATACCTAAGCCCCTATGCTGTCTTTTCTAGTGACACCATTTTTAAAAGCCTCACAGTTTTTCAGTGGCTATGCTTCTGTTCAGAGAATGTCTATATGTATTATATATGTTGCTGTTGTTTGAATAACTATGACCCTCATAGACTCGTGTTTGAAAGCTTTCCCCACAGGGAGTAAACTATTAGCAGATGTGGCCTTATTGTAGTAGGCGTGGCTTGGTGTGAGGAAGTGTGTTATTGTACAGGTATGCTTGAGGATTCTTATGCTCAAGCTATGCCTGGTGTGGCACACAATCTCCTGCTGCCTGCAAATCAAGATGCAGAACTCTCAGCCCCTTCTTCACATGTCTGCCTGCACACTGCATTGCCTTTYGCCATGATGATAATGGGCTAAACCTCTGAAACTTTAAAACATTTTCATTTATCTTGGTGGTCATGGTGTCTTTTCATAGCAGTAGAAACCCTAATTAAGGCATATGTGGTTTGTACTCTGTATGATATATTATGTATATATGTGCTTTGAACGTCTAAAGTATGAATAAACTGTTTCAATCTGAATATTCACTTTGAATATATATTAATAAATGTTTATATATTATTGAACTGTGAACATTTTTATGTTCTTCAAATAGACAGTTGGATTACTTCCAGAATTTTGCTATTGCATATGAAGTCATTGATAGCATACAAATATCTTTGCTGACAATGTATGAATGTAAGAGGTAGAATCCTGGAGTAACAAGATATTGAATTAATATTTATTTTTACACAATAAACTTTTTAAAAGTGATTTACAAATAAATATATACACATTAGTAAGTAATAAGATATTCTCATGGAATACCAGCTATTCATAATCACAACAAAAAGGGAAGTTATAATGAGATTGCTTCTTTTGATGTATGATTTTAAAATGTCAGCTCTTGAATTTGTGAAGTGTCTCAACTTTCTTCATGTCCTTAAAAGCATAGGAAGTTAATAGTCCCTAGTTAATTATTAGTATAATACATATTTTTCTTTTGTTGGTATCCTTTGAATGTTCCATGTAAGGATCAGCTCTCTGCTCTCAGGTTCCAGATTTAAAGCCATGTTTTCCATGATGAGCATTTTTGTTACAGCTGCAGCACTTCCAGGATTGGTCATTTTGAGTTATTTTGACATGGCTTCAGGCAGAGATTTAGCTGAATTCTTTTGCTTGGCATTTTCCAGGTTTCCTGACACAGATTTTGGAAGAGGCTATATTTCTTATATATTCTTTAAGTTATCAGAATTAATTAACCATAAATGATTGGGTTCCAGCCATTCCCATTTATCTATGTTAGTATTGTACACCTAATAATTCATTATTAATACATAGTAATGCAAATGANTGTGTGTGTGTGTGTGTGTGTGTGTGTGTGTGTGTGTGTGTGTGTTCAGGTTTATTCTTCAGTATATTTTGAATTTTTAATGAAACATCTATGAGAAAAAAGTCCTACCTGGTTATGCTACATATGTTATAAATGTCTGTTGGATTTTTTTATTGTTGTGCTTGTTTTGAAACAATGTCACGCTATGTATCCTTGACTCATCTAGAGGTTTTTGTTTTGTTTTTAGATATTTGYTTTTTTTACATTTCAAATGTTAACCTTCTTCTATGTTACCCCACTGAAAACCCCCTATCCCATCCCCTCTGCCCCCTGCTCAACGCTGCCCCCCAATTTTCTGACTTGCATTCCCTATTCTGGGGAATCAAGCCTCCACAAGACCAATGGCCTCTCCTCTCATTGATGTCTGAAATGGTCATCTTCTRCTACATATGTAGCTGGAGTCATGGATCCCTCCATGTGTACTCTTTGGTTGGTGGTTTAGTCCCTGGGAGCTCTGGAGATACTGGATGGTACATTTAATTGTTCCTCCTGCAGAGCTACAAACTTCTTCAGTTCTTTGGGTCCTCTCACTAGCTGTTCCACTGGGGACCCTGTTCTCATTCTATTGGTTGGTTGTGAGCCATGGTTGTTTTGATCCACTTTCCAATAAGGATCAAAGTATCCATACTTTGGTCTTCCTTCATCTTGAGCTTCATGTGATCTGTGAGTTGTAGTTTTATATGCTGGCCAGGATGGCCTCAAACTCACAGCAATGAATACTAGAATTAAAGGCATTCACCACCAGACTCAACCACAATCCTTGTTCATGTTGGTTTGGTTTACTGGTGTTTGGGTATAGGTTTTGATCTACATTTGTCAGTAGCTGTATTTATTTCTGTCTTCATGGCTGAGTTTGAGGATCAGATTGACTCAACACAGAATAGTTAAGGTACATCTTTTCTCTCAATATTCCAAAGTATCTCAAAGGATTCATTCATCTGTAAAATGCTTCCTATGAATCAACAGTAATTGTAAAAACCCAAGGCTTTCCATGGTAAGAGTTTTCAAGTTACTAATTGGATAATTTTACTTATTATACTTCTATCATGATTTACAGAATCTTCATGAGACCATTTTCATAATGTGTGTCTAAGTATTCTAGAAATAGTTTTAATAGAATAATTCTATTAAAATTGTAACATAAAATAACAAAGAGTTGACATAAAGAGATATTTAAAAATTAACAGACAAAATTCAGGAGGGGAAAAATACCAGGAAAAAATAGCAATTAAGATGAAATATTTTCTGTTGTAAATTGATAGTAATTTTTCTCTTTAGTAGCTATACGACAACATTAACACTTTCTCAGTGAGACATTTATCACTATAATTACTATGATTTATACCTTTGTTAATTTCTCTACTGTTAAAGTTCTTTCCTACTGTGTATTATGTCAATCAGTTACCACTTCTGGCCACAAAAAGGCAGTGTGATTTTCTTGGCCTAATGAACTTAGACCATGTTTTGATGACTGACATATTTTTGTAACACTAAAGAATGTAAATTTAGTTTTAAACATTTCAGCAACCATGGTTGTCTATCAACATAGGAATAGATAAGGATAGGATATATGTATATACATATATCCTATCCATATATATATATATATATATATATATATATATATACATGTGTGTATGTATATGTGTATATGTATAAACACACACAAAGGAATTGTAAAGAAGAGTAAATATTTCATTTCCAAAAAATTGGATTTAACTGAAGATAATCATATCAATCAAGTTAATACAGACTGAGAAAAACAMATATCACATTTTCTTTCTTGCATGGGTTTATTATACATATGTGATATATAATATATGTACATATATAAGTATGTATTTTCATCATACATGGACAGATGAAAATAGAAGCAAAACTGCTAAGACAATGGAGAGGGCTATCTTGAAAAGAGAGGCACAAGAAAAGAGAGAGCAGCACGGAATGGGGGGCATATTCTCAAAATACTTCATGTCAACAATTTAATAAAATAAATGATATTGAAGAATTTAGAGATAGCTTGCTAGGATAGAAATGTAACTTCAAGTTAAGAGGCTTATCTAGCATATAGGCCTAAGTTTCTATCTTGAGTACTATACACTTAAACATACATGCACACACACACACACACACACACACACACAAACTTACACACATATGCACACACATACACAAATATACATAGATATGTATGTACAGATATATACATATATATGCACAAAAGAAAGTATTAAAACATAGATTARATAATTTTGATTTTGCTGATATTGATTTCTCCTAAAGCAGCAAATTCAAAACCTATCTATCCAGGTCATCTGACACATGATTTGTGTTCAGGACCACGAAAACAAAATTATATGGATCACTCCATTGCAACAAGCATTTTTTCTGTTTCCCATGTCTTTTCCTTGTTCTCTGATGAGACCAACATTTACAGTTTGGACTTTCATGGAATAAAAACATCAATGTTTAATGAGTCCTTTCACAACAAGAATTTTCTTTCCCCAAATCCAGCCCTACAGAGGATAATAGACAGAAAACTCTAACACAGGAGGGAAACTACACCCTAGAAAAAGCAAGAAAGTAATCTTCTTCCAACAAACTCGAAAGAAGGTAACCACACAAACATAAAAATAACATCAAAAACAACAGGAAACAACAATCACTATTCCTTAATATCTCTTACAATAAATGGACTCAATTCCCCAATAAAAAGATATAGAATAGGTCAGAGCTGCAGGCGGTTGCTGACCCGCTCAGCCACCAACTCGCTCGGAGGTCTGTGCATTCTGGGCCTGGTATCTTAGCCCAGGCAGCCACCTTGCATCAGGTCAGAGCAGCAGGTGGTCACTGAGCTCACTTGSATGGATGCCAACTCGCTCAGAGGTCTGTGCAGCCTGTGCCCAGATTCCAGGCAAGACAGCCACCTTGCCTCAGGGCACTACAGACTACTAATAGCAGAGACCAGGTACAGGGACAGAGGCCAAGAMCAACTGCAACTACCCTGTCAGGCTCTTGCCTGCACCCAGAGCCAAAAGAGCTCAGCACCGGTCTTGAGGGGCCAG
>BDUI01022932.1:16921-30337 GCA_002335545.1 Apodemus speciosus
TCATGCCACGTTTTGTTTAAGAAAGCTGTAACCCTGAATTATCAGGGTATAATATGTCACTTTTATTACATATTATTACTAATCAAACTGTAACTGTCCCATATCACTGGAATGGCTAGAGTAAACAGTACTAGGTTTTGAAAAAAACATATGAAGAAATTTGAAACATTACACAAGATGTTTTCTAGGACTGTTCAGACATAGCCACCTGGCCGCAGTTTGGAAATTTCATTTTTAGGTTTGTATTCAGAACAAATTAGGCTATATTAAATATATATTTACTTATATAATTATGTGAATGGCAGATTGATTTATAATAGCTAAATATGGGAAATCACTGAAGTGGACATCAGAAATGAACTATTAAACAAATATGTTAAATTCAGACATTGGGTGCTTATACAGTAAAAACAAGCATGTTAAATTATTATGTACTGCACRCTTCATTCTGAGAAATACTGCATTGCATAACTTTTATCTCTATAGAGTACATAGCGTGTAGATGGAATCAATAATGGCAAGCAAAGCGTTAGTCATTGTACCAAAAGATTAATCATTCAAAAGTGGCAGAGACAACTTTCTGTGTTGGTGAAAATAGAATATTCTACATTGGTTTTATATTTATGTCGGTATGTGCATATGTCAAAATATCTAGAACAAAGAGGTACCAAGAGATCAGTTGAGTTTAACGATATCAAAATGTAAATTAGCATGACAGTCTACTCAAGAGTTTATTAAAACATTTCAGATTTTAAGAATCTTAGCATTAGCCAATAAAAAGTTACTAGCAATAATAATACAAATTGGTTGTAAGTATYGTGAGACTTTGGATTTAGCATGATATGTTTGTTCTCTTCTGCAGMAAGAAAGTCATTATAATATTACTAAGTTTATAAAATAGTTAAAAGTAGAGAGACTTTGGTTATCAATGGAAATTTCCTAGAAACAGATGAGAATATTAAATAATCTAAAAACAAAGGTAATCAGAATTTAAATCATATACTGAGATATTCAGTTAGAGGGATATGTCATTACTGAGTTCCATGGCAGAAGATTGGAAATTTCAAAAATTGTATTAAAATAGCAGTATAGAAATGTATTATAGTAGTAAAAGTACTGAACGAATGTTATAACTTGTCCAGTTGTATATTCATTTTTCCACAAAGATTATTGATTTCTTTTTAGGTATTCTCTCCATAGTACAAAAATTCTCAGTATAACCCTAGTAAGATATTAGGGTTTTCAGACTAGCGATTTCAGATGTCAAGAAGAATGTTATTTATTCACCAGTTAAACAATATGTGTGAAAAATATTTATGCATTCTCATTGATATCTTATTGTTTCCTGCTAATGGGAAACCCACTGATTTTTAACACTTCCTCTGTTCCAAGACTTCTGTATGCATTTTACAGTATATGTGCTTTACCTCCTCATTCACTTACAAGTTCTTGACCTTATTTTAGAAATAACACTTTATTGTTTACATTTGCCAAAAGTACATCATGGGAGATCATTTCTTTTAAACATTGGAATCCTGAGGATCAATCAGAGGGTGAACATTGTATTTTTTATAACTGAAAGTCAACAAAGTGATGTTCAAATTAAGAAATGTCATATTAATGCAACTAATATTTACATTTTGAATGGCCATTTTTGAACAATTACATATTGATCAAATTGCCATATATGGTTGTTAGCACTACTGAATTCAAGGTTACATCTATTAAAATGTAAATGTACTTATTTGCATCAATGGAAACCAAACAAATTATTAAAACTGACTTAGAATCCATTAACTCTAKGTACTAATGAATTCATTGTTATGGCTGTGTAAAAGTTGCAGTGTTTTCAATATGCATTGTTCAAACAATTTTTCACATCTTCTCATAATTTAAATATATTTACTCCTCTAAATAACTGTAAAATGCAGGGGAGATAATTGGAGAAAATAAATTGTCTCATTTTAGTATGCTCACAAATATATTTGTGAGGTTATKATACACTGAAAGTATATTACTACCTAATAAAATTAACTTTCATAAAATCAACATTATCTCGGACTGCTTTTACTCCTCTAAATCTTTAATAATAACAATACATAACAAAATGAAATTATGATATTCTTTCCAATATATTAACATATCTAGACTAGGAGCATAATTTCCCGATTTATCACCCAAGACTATTGTTCGTTTGTTTTTAATTCGTTCCAAGGGTATCTTTCTATTGTGAGACTCTTTTTTCCTCCTACTAATAAACTTCTTCAATGGCGTAACCTAAGATTTCCTGCACATTGCTCACAATACGGTTTAAGCAATTTTGATCCCATAAGCAATAATTATTGTGCCATAGGGAATCAGGAAATAATAGAGGATGGTGGTTCYGGGCCTTCCTACTTCCCACTCTGGAGTTCCTTATATGTAAAAAAGATGTTATAAGTTAATTTGTTCTAATTAAGTCAGAGTTCATGGTCCTCCTAAGAACTGAGTCTTCACTTTGTACAAAATTGCAGATCATAGAGCAAAGGAAACATGGAAAGTAGTGCACTCCAGTGGCTTCGGGAAGGTAGCATATTGCCCAGCCTACCCAGAAGAGCTGTTACATATTGGAATTGCAACGTAGCTATTAAGAAGCTAATATCACAGTCTTGGATTTAGGTCAAGGTTGCTATTGTGGTRTGCAGTTTGCTAGAGGATATGCTCGCTAATTCCATTTGTGTTCCTAGAGGAAGCACAAGACTTCCAGTCCATAGGCTGGAGTGCTTGAAGGGAACACCTTCTCTCCAGCTTCCTCTCCAAGGAGACTACTTCACAAAGGCATCTTCATCAGTAACTTCCACAAGTGTACAGTAGGCAGCGTTCACTGTTTCTCCTTCCACACTTCTATTGTTATTTGGAGTAATGCATGGGTGTGGCCACATGCACATACATGTGAGCATGCACACACAATTGCCTGTGCAGGCCGGTGGTTGACAGTGGRTGTTTTCCTCAATTACTTGGCTCATTTTATCTATCTAGCTGTCTGTCTATCTTATATTATCTATTTATTTATTCTTATTTATTTAGAGAGAAGTTTTCTCACTGAACCTTGAACTCACTCTCTGGCTAAACTGGCTGGCAACTGAACCCTAGGAACCTTTTAACTCCACTTCCAGTACCTACAGCACAGATGCGAGCCACCATGCCTAACTGCTGATCTGATCTCGGCTCCTGATTCTTGCATGACAAACAACTTATCTACTAAGCTACATCTGTACTTCTTCTGGTCAATGCTTTAATTCCTCTACAGAAGGTGGAGAAGCTCTGTTTTATTTGGTAAASAAGTTTATCAGAATATGAGGGTTCTTGGGTAAATGAATGATCTACAGGCCCCACATCTTCAAAAAATTGGGAGGAAAGTCCTTAATTAGTTTATGCTACCCATCAAGTTCAGATTCAAAAGTGTGTCTTAACTCTCATCACACTGACTCACAACCAAAAAATTCCAGCTTTTTATTTTTTTACAAGCAAGAGTAAATACAAGAGGTTTCTACTACCTTAGTAGTGAGAAAAGGCAGATGAGGGACTGCTTGCCCTACACCATGACTATTTGTTCCTAATGTTGAATATAATTCAGTTCTCTCTGTCTCTCTGTCTCTCTGTCTCTCTCTCTCTCTCTCCCTCCCACCCCCTATATCCCTCCCTCCTTCCCTTCCCCTCTCTCTCTCTGACTGTCTGTGTATCTGTCTCTCTATTTCTCTTTCTCTCTCTGCCTCATTCTCCCATTCTCTTTCTGTTTCCCTCTCTCACAGACCTAAATCTAACTCAGATGTAAATCCAGCCCAAAACCAGTACAAACATCACTGTATACATAGTATATGTCACTAGTAATTTGTTATGAAAACTCAACTGCTTTTTAATATATATATATTTTAAAAAATTGTAATCTATCATATAGCAGAAGGGCAAATGATTACATGAATATATATATTTACATATATATTTTACATATTTACGTGTGTGTGTGTGTGTGTGTGTGTGTGTGTGTGTGTGTGTGTGTGTGTAGATGAGCATTTGTGTTCAGGTTCCCTCAGAGGCCAGGAGATGGATTCCCTGGAGCTGCAGTTACAGAGTCAGGAGCCAGAGTCAAGAACTTCTCAGCTTAACTGTTGACAACTGAACTAATGCCTGCAGTCTGCAGGAGCAGTCAGCCCTCTTAACCACCAAGACAGCTCTCCAAAACTAACAATTTATATTTTAATACTTCTGCATCTCAGATGAGTCTTAATTAGATCCAAAACATATCAGAAAGTAGTTGCATATTCTGTTTATTGACTCCTTCGAGAAAACTTGTCCAATTAAGTTGGAAGTAACAGTTGACTTGGGTGAAGACAGATCACCAATATGCCATGCATCTCTGCAATTCTGTGCATACCCCAGATAAATTGCTGTCCTCATCTGTTGGTTTCCTTGCTGCAGAGGGATGTGAACAATGAGGCTTTGATTTTCAGAAACTCAAGGCAGGAAGCCCTAAGCAAGCATGTAAASGAATGCACAGACTGTTTCTAGAATTGATCAAATAGMAAATGTGTCAGCACTGTGGATGGATGAAAAGAATCACATTAGCAGCTACTGTGTTTTGCTGCCTGTCAAAGTTACTAGATGCTATTACCAAAACCATCTTTCTCTCTGACTTTTCTTTTGTATTAGCATACTCCTTTCCCAATGGTTTATTTGTTTGTTTGTTTGCAAATGCTACACTACTGACTCTGGGAGGGTGGAGGATATTTGTAATTCAGACCTAAACAAAATCAATTTGCTACTCTTCAAGTTCTGAGATTGGCTAAGTAATGGACATATAACCAAGACATCCAATAGTTGAGGACATGAGGCACAGAGATGTTTTGTTATTGAGTCTCAACATTCATAATCCATTGCTAGATTTTCATTATGTGCTAGGTRGATAATCTAAAAGAACAGGCACATACATTGTATGGCTAATACTTATGAAAGCACTGTTGGTTTTACATCATACTTTATTTGCAATCACAATCACTTCAAACCTGAAACCAGGTGTCGAATAACTCATATTTACCATGTTTATGCTGATCTATTGACTCTTAGTTGCATTTTTGCTTTGAAACCTGAAATTTTTCTTATTTTGGTAGGAAGGTGTAAATTTCTTTAAATGTTTTCTCCCATGTGTGTACATGGTGATGGTATATGCATGTGTGTGTATGTGCGTGAATAGCCATGTGCATGTAGAAGGCAGTGGAAGATATTTAGTATTATCACTCTCTGCCTTATTTCCTTGATGCAGTATCTCTCTAGAAGTAGGAGTTCCTTGTATGTTGACTAACCAGACAGCCAGTATACCCCAGATGTTATCTGTTTCTACTCTCACTCAGCATTGGTGCCAGCATACAGGAGCACACCCAGCTTTTCCCCTGAGTTCTAGGGTTTTGAACTCAAGTCCTCAGGGTTGTGTACCAACTGTGTTTATCTGTTTAGTCATCTCTCTAGACCCACACAGGGCTCATAATATTTATTTTCATCAATTTTTTGATACATTGCTTATATAAACTCATCAAGGGAAATTTATGATACAGACTTTAAAGTTTGTACATGTACTGGAGATAATAACTATGCTTTCTTCTTCCCCATTTTTTTTTACGAAAGCATCAATATGTAGTTGAAGTCTGTAAAACTCCAGCCATTATTCAAATATTTCCACATGCTGAAATGAACTATGTGTTTTAACCAAATTCATCAGTTTCTTAAACATTTTTGCAATGCTTTGAGGATCCCATTAAAGCATCATAAAATTGTTCAAAATATACTATCCTGTCATGACATCTCATAGAGATATTAATATTTCTATCATATCTAGGGTCCATTTTTTTCAATCTCGTCCATGTGAACAATTTTACATGGTAAATCATGAGCTTCTGAGGCTCACTTATTTTTTATTTCAATAATATTCAGCTCGTGGAGAAAAAAAGACTTTTATGTGCCAACACAAGACAAAGAAATACAGCTGTAGATTGCTGAACATTTCAGTTTTTACTTCAAAGACACAAAAGCACTCAAAAAGTCAAGGGCGAAGAGTTAAGTCAGAGTGGTACTACACAAGGGGTTATATACAAATTACTAGTGTGAAGACTACAATTGCATAACAGAGCCTTAACGTTACAGCTTGAGAACTCGCTTCACCATCCATTCCTCCTTTGCCTTGCCTTCCAAAAGACATACGAGAAACATGGATATTTAGGTTTTCAACTGTCCGTTTGGCTGCCTTCAATAGTTATTGAACCATAACATGGAGCACGATAACACAATAATAGATTTGGAGAATAGAACCTCACAAATTCATGTAGGCATTAAGACTTGTGATATTGTAAATAATAGTTCTACTCTTCAGTTTGTATCTTGGTGGAATCCTGATAACATCAGTTTAGCATCAGATCATCCTCTGAAACACTTTTGGTCTCAACTAAAGTCAGATGAAACTTTGCGGCTGAGCTTGCCTGGTAGATGATATTTTTAGAAGCAGAACACTGAGGTCCTAGATGTGAATGTCTRTTCTGCTAGCAGTACTGAAAGGACACAGACTGCACCGAAATATTCTAAGTGTCATCCGTGCCTGGTGAGACCAGCACACGTGGAAGTGGCTCTCAACACTCTTATCAAGAATCTCTCTCGCTGCAAAAGCAGCCAAGCATCTCATTTTTCTCATATCAAAAAATCTCATCTTTTTTTTAAATCCACATCTTTTCAGAAGTGCAAACGAAGGATGTTATTGAGCAAAAAATCCATCCAAAATAGATCAAGAGTAAGGCGAGTACAAGATTGCAGACGTGTCTGCTTTCTTTCTCTCTGCTTTTCACACAGTCTCCTYCTTGAGGCGCTCCTCCCAGGCGGATGGATTTCTTGAGATATTGGCAAGGATCTTCCTCACTCCTGTGAGCGTGAAAGAAAGATGTGACTTGTGGATATTTCAGAAGCATCCCTCACCTCTCTGCCAGAGCAACACGTCTGTTTCCAGTTTGGCTTCTAGCCAAGSGTCGCAAAGAGCTACTTACTAGAGAACATTGGATGCTGAGTTAACTGAGTTATCTCATTAAAGCCAAGCCTCCAAAGTACTTCATCAGCAAGGATGCAGACTAGTTATTACCTATAAAAGTTGTTGTCTCTGGTTTTAAGATCAGAGAAAAAAAGGTTTTGTCCCTGAATAAGAAACACACAAAGATAACTACAAACAACTCTCCCTGAAGGGAAATGTTTTTGGGTTTTTTTTTTTTTTTTTTGTGTGTGTGATGTTTGGATGTTTTCAAATGCCTTTTATATTTACAATGTTTACTACAGAAGGGCTTATCATAAATCTCCAAACAAGTACTAGGGAATGGCAAATTATAGTTTGTAAAGAAAAGAAAGAGAATATTGTACATGCAGGAGAGAATAGATTTGGGATCACACACTCTGGAGTGAAACGCTGAATTTGTAAGGAAGTACATACATATATTTTTGAGAACAGAAAACTGTTTTTCTTTGTCCTGAGCCTTGATGTAGTCATCATGTGATTTGCAACATTAACATGTTAGGGGAGAGAAATAACCACTTAATTCAATGGGAACAAAATTCTTTCTAATACAGTGAAATAAAATATGTCAATATGAAAAAGTATGGTGCAAATAGGTGATGACCCATATAAGTTGGCCACAGGATATTTATTATCTGTAATTTACTGAGCAGGTTAGCTGCTCTCAGGCTAAATATGAGACTGAAATTCTCAGCTGACCTACACTAAGACATTGTTTCAGCTCCAGGAGCACAAGGGCATCTCTCTAACAGGCACTTGCTCCTGTCTTAGTGTGCTCATTAACAGTAAATATTAGACACAGACAAGGAGCTTACGCGGTACAGAATATTCATGTCAAAGAACTGAATCTTATTGCTAGCAGGTAGAGTATTGTCCAAGGACGGTAGAGCACCTAAGTGGCTTCRAGCAATTGCTTAATTCTGTTTTTACACTGCGGTAACACGTCTGCAAAGAAAATAAATAGTATGGCAGAATAATTCAAATCTGTTGTCTCTAATTAGAAGAACATATGATAATAAAGTTAAAAATACCAAGATTTACTCACCATTTCCTTGTATCATCATTTTATTATTATTTATCAAGTAAAAAGTCAAACAAATTTATTTTAAAAGGTGAGGTTATAGGCAAAATCCAACTAGTAAGTCATTTAAATTCACAGTTCGGCAATACTGAGCAATTTTTATAAATAGTAACAATTATATTCYACAGTATTTATATTTTATGAAGCCTCATGAACTTTTTCATTTTTCCTCCAGCAATTGTTGTTCTTATAGTATGTTTTTTTCTTTGCCTTTTTTATTAAAAATAGTTTCTTTTCTCATACAATATATCGTGATTTCACAATCCATTCTCTCTACTCCTCCCAGTTCTTCCCCACCTACCCTCCCTCCCTYGGGATTTACTCCCTTTCTGTCTGTCGTTGGAAAGAACAGGATTATAAGAGATAACAATAAAGCATAATAAAAAATAATGACAAATCAAAAAACATCATATCAAAGTTGGGCCATGCAAACCAACAGAAAAAAAGGAGCTTGAGAGAAGGCACAAGAATCATAGACCTATTTACTCACACACTCAGGAGTCCTATAAAAATACTGAGCTGAATGCTATAATATACATATGCAGAGGGTCTGGCACCTATCCAGGCCCTGCCTGCGTTGCCTCAGTCTCTGAGTTCATGTGAGCTTTGCCTCCATTCCTCCTGCCTCTTACATCTTTTCTACCTCTTCTGCAGGGATCTGTTTGTGCACATAGTATTTAACGACACCTAAATAAATATATACAAACACCTATTATGCATTATTCTTATTTTACCCCAAAGTAAAAAAGAAATGAACATTTTGTTTTTCTTTGGATGCTTGTTTGTTAGTTTGCTTGCTTGCTTATTTGTTATTTTGTGTAGACAGGTCTTGCTATGTAGCACTGACTGTTCAGTTTGCAGTCCAGGCATGCTCCTAACTGACAATGATCTTCCTACCTCATCCTTCCAAGTACTTAGGATACAACTGTGAGTGATACTATGACCAATTTCAAGAACTTTTTTGATTAGGAAATCGACTTATAATATAGTCATCATTTAATGTTTTCTCCTTTCAAGAATCTTTTAGAGTCCAAATCTAAATTAAAGTAAATTTAATTACTTGACATTTCTTTTTGAATTTTTATGATAAACTAGCAAACTACATTGCCATTAAAATTATTATTATATATACTTATTTACTAAAGCAAATCTAGATTTTAAAGGCAGACACAAATTTGAATTTTGTTATATTATTTTCTAGCTTATAAAATATTATGGTATGCTTTTAAAGGTTTCGTGTATTTATATTTCGGTGTATGGGTGTTTCGTCTGTGTACCAGATATGGGCCTAGTGCTGAAAGAGGCCATGAGAAGTTGTCTGATGCCCTGGGACTAGCAATAGAGGCAGATGTGAGCCATCAGGTGGGTGGGTGCTGAGATTTGAACCCAAATCCTCTAGAAGACCAGCCAGTGCTCATAACCATTGCGTAATTAGGCCTCAAGGTCTTATGGTTGTGCTTACTTGTTTGTTTGATTGTTTCTTTTTCAAATTTTGAATATGCACATTATTAGCTGCAGCTAAACTCCCAATTTAAAGACATAGCAAGGAACTTTCTCTCAGAAGTAAAACTTTCTTTCAGGAACAATTCCAAAGAAAAGTTTAAAATTTGCTTAGGTAATTTCTATTCACTTCATTCTTGAAACTCTTATCTTTTGTATTATGGTATGCATTGCATCGCAACCTGGTGTTGAATTACTTCAATGAAGAAAACATTAGGCCCACAAAAGCAATTTTAGTAAGGCATACCTTAATAAGGGTGCATTAATAGTTGAAGTGACAAGGTATGGTGAGGGAAAGGTAACTCATTAGTTGATTGAACTAATTTCAACAAATATTTCCTTAAGTCTACTAGCCCCCACAGCCTTACAATTTTGCTTGTTTATAATAAACATTATGATGAAACAATGCAATGCTAAAACATAACTTGATCATCAACCAAAATTTTCTAAATACTATGATTCAGGAGACAGCACGAGTAGAGTTGTTTGTGCACTGTGGGAATTTAGCCAAATCATATTTGCCCCTGAGACACTCTTCTCTCATTCCTACCATTGGTCAAATCAATGCTTAATTTTGCTTCTCAGTATGAGGAGATGTGAATTAGACATATTTTAGGATGAAAAAAATTGCAATGTTGTAAAATAGTCAAGGATTTTTTTACAAGTTTTAAACAGCTGCTGTCAGTTGATGCATTCTGCAGCCATGTTATTTCTAGAAGTCAGGACATCACAGCTTTCCTTCACATCTACTTGGTTTTAAATTCTTGCATCCCCCTTTTCTCCAAGTTCCGTGAGCCTTGGATGGTAGGAAGTTACTATAGATGATTCATCCACAGCTGGGCACTCAGAATTATTTATAGTTGTCACTTTGACCACTCTTAAGTCTTGTATTAACCACTCCCCACTGCAGAAARAAGWGTCTCTGTCCAAGGATAACAGCACTAATCTAAGGTTTTAAATGCTGAGTATCTAGAATGTGGTTTGACAGTATGACCATTTAGCAAACAAGAGTAGAGCTTGTCTTCCCTTACTCAGAGCCTATGATCTATGCATTCACGGGCTGTTAACCATGTTTATAGAACCAGGAATGAAATGCCTTCTGTAGAACAAGGTTAATATCCAATCATAGATTGAATGATTGTTCCATAACAATCATGTCACTATCATACTAGTGGGCACATCTTATCATCAGGTCAGTGTTGTAGCACAAAAGATTCAGCACCAGGTAAGTCTATTAATATCTTTTCTCTGAGATAACTTACATAGCAACTTCTAGAACTATGTAAACTAGCCAGGAGGAAGAGAATTTCTTCACAAGTTAGTCAAAAATCACATAATGAGCAGAGGGAATTCTAGAAGAACTATTGACATGGATGACTGCTATAGGTAGGAGAGTAGCATTTCTTTGGGGATGTGGCCAATGCTAGAGTTGTCAGGGCCCAGTGGATGACCAGACACTCTTGTACTATGGATATCTCTAATTAGACTATAGGAGTTACTTTTTTTTCGTCTTCCTTTCTTCTCACCTTCTAGTTTTACTATTTTTCCAGAACACTTTATTCTTTCTTGTACCCTGTGGATGGATTTATTGCTTCAGTTTGTTATTATTTCAACTACCTTTTAGAGATCTAAGTTAGAGCACRCAATTTCCTTTGATCTATTTTTATCAGGAAAACTTATTTTTCCTTCAGGTATAACTGATAGTCTTGTTAGGTATAGTATTCTGGGTTGKTAGTTGTTACCTTTCAGAATGAGAGACASTAGAGAGAGGTAGACAAAAGTAGTGATAGATAGATATGATCAATATATTGTGTAGGTGTATATAAATTTCAATGAATAAAAATTACAATTATTAAAAAGGGTAAAAATATGAGTCAGGCAGATCTGAAGCAAAGCTGTATTTTCAGTGTATGAGGCATTCTGATTTAGTTCAAATAACTTTATTCCTTATAAAATAATAAAATAAATAAAGTATCACTTGTCAAACAAAGATCTAAAACTATATTGTATAATATTTTAAGTCTACTACTTGTATCTAGTATCTACAATTAAAAAATTCTTTGGAGGGTGGAGAGATAGCACAGCAGTGTAGAACATTTTCTGTTCTTTCAGAGGATCTGAGTTTGGTTTTCCACAGCTACATCAGGCAATTAAAAGCTACCTATAATTTTGTATCTGATTCTTTCTTTTGAACCACATAGGCATCTGCATTTATAGGTATACATGTATGCAGGCACGCATGCACGCACACAAATACACACACACACACACACAAGCACGAACACACATTACCTAAAAACATATACATCTAAATAAAATAAAATTACTCTTAAACATCCAATTAAAATAATCATTTAAAATACTATTGAATTCTCTAATTTTCAAAAATCTCTTTACATTAAGTAAATGTCTTTATGAACGAGGAATTGGAAATATAGTATATATTAGTAGACACATGCATTCGTGACATTAGTGAGAGACATTAMGGGAAATGTTAACTACCATATCTGAATATGAACATGAAAAATGTGTTACTTAGTAGAAATACAGTTACCTTCATGAACTCAAAATAGAAAAATGAAATGTCAGGAGAGGGTTTGAGAGAAAATAAAAAGAGGAGAAGAAAGTTGAATATTCACATTCTTTTATTTTTTGATTAACTARTTTATTTATTTTTTTACACTCCATATTTTATTCCCCGCCCCCATTCACTCTCTGACTGTTCCACATCCCATCCCTCCTCCCCACCCACCTGTCTCCACATGRATGTCCCCATCCCCCACCCCCTAAACTCCCTGGGACCTCCAGTCACTTGAGCGTTAGGTGCATCATCTCTGAATGAACACAGACCCAGCAGTCTTCTACTGTATGTGTGTTGGGGGCCTCACATCAGCTGGTATATGCTGCCTGGTTGGTGGACCAGTGTCTGAGAGATCTCCGGTGTCCAGGTTAATTGAGACTGCTGATCCTCTAAAGAACTGCCCTTCTCCTCAGCTTCTTTCAGTCTTCCCTAATTCAACAACAGGGGTCAGCTGCTTCTGTCCATTGGTTGGGTGCCAATATCTGCATCTGCCTCAGCTGGTTGTTGGGTCTTTCAAAGTGCGGTCATGCTAGGTCCCTTTTTGTGAGTGCTCCATAGCCTCAGTAAGTTATCAGGCCTCAGGACCTYCYCTTGAGCTAGATCCCATTTTGGGCCTGTCACTGGGCCTTCTTTGCCTCAGGCTCCTCTCCATTTCCATCCCTGTAATTCTTTCAGACAAGAACAATTATGGGTCAGAGTCGTGACTGTGGGATGGCCCCCCCTCTCCCTCATTTGACACCCTGTCTTCCTGCTGGAGGTGGACTCTATAAGTTCCCTCTCCCTACTGTTGGGCATTTCATCTAAGGATCCTCCCTTTGACCCCTCAGAGTCTCATACCTCCCAGGTCTCTGGTGCATTCTGGAGTGTCCCCCCTACTTCCTATCTTCAGAGGTTGCCTGTTTCCATTCTTTCTGCTGGCCCTCAGGGCTTCAGGCCTTTTCCCTCACCCAATATCAGATTAGGTTTCCCTCTCTCCCCTACTCCCTCTGTCCCACATTTCACTTTCCCTCCCAAGTCCCTCCCTCCCTCCCCACTTGTAGTTACTTTGTTCTCCATCCCAAGTTGGACTGAGGCTTCCTCACTTGGACACTTCAGCTTGTTGACCTTTTTGAGTTCTGTGGACTCTTTTTTCTTTTCTTTTCTTTTCTTTTCTTTTCTTTTCTTTTCTTTTCTTTT
>BDUI01022935.1:13436-30849 GCA_002335545.1 Apodemus speciosus
CTCACTCTGTAGACCAGGCTGGCCTCGAAATCAGAAATCCACCTGCCTCTGCCTCCCAAGTGCTGGGATTACAGGCGTGTGCCACTACGCCCGGCTGTCTTTCTTGTTCTAAATTTGTTCTTTCTACCTCATTCTATGCCAAGGAGGCAAATAGTTTACTTGAATATTAGGAAAAATTAAAGTCCCATGTATTGATGAGCTCAGGTTTGCCTTTCTTCCAAAAAGCTATCGACAGGGACTTCTGTGTAGATGCCAATGTGGACTTTAATCCTTGCCCATTGAAAAGTCGCTGATTTTTCCATTTTCTTTTTGTTGTTATTGCTGTTTTATCTAATTTATCCCATACCATGAAAGATTTTTGTGATGATTTATGTTATAATAAAGTTATATCATTTGTCTTTTCCCTTCCCTTCCCTTCCTCCATACAYTCCCATATACCACTTCCTTCTCTCTTTAAAATTCATGGCCTCTTTTTTGCATTATGTGATGTTGCATGCATATGTGTATACATTATGTATAATATATGTGTATAATACCATATACCTTTCCAAATATAGCCTGCTCAGTCTGTATTATGTTACTTGCATGTATATGTTTTCAGGGATGAACACTTGGTATTATATATTGAGTAGTTGTGCTGTTCTCTGGGGAAGACTACTTATCACACTTTCAGCATTCCTTAAATGGCTGTAGTACCTTTGTAGGACTGTGGCCTTCTGGTCTTTCCCCTATCTACTTTGTCAGGTCTGCTTCTAATGATCTTGTTCAGGTCATATTTTGGCAGTCATGTTGGTGAGAATTTATAGGTTTAGCTTCTGACACTACCCGGAGACACAGTCTGACACTAAACTCTAATCCTCTGGGTTTTTCAATCTTACAATCTCTCCCTCAGACCCTGCATTTCAATGTTCCATCTGGATGTGAATTACCAGACTTGTAGGCTTCATTGTCACCATTATGCAGCTTGTGATAATTAAAGCAAGCAGACTTAGAGAGATAGAGAGGAAAAGGAAGTGGCAGATAGAAATGAGCTTCTTAATCATATTAACTGTGTTCTGACCACACTGTTACAGAGTCTAATACACTTCTAGGCTATCTTTTATTTRTTAAGATAATTAATGAAGCTATTGCTTTATCTGGTGTAAATGAGAATTACCTTCTTAACATTTTGAAGTGTTCCAAGCACCAAATTTCTTTTTATTCTTTGTGTTCAACACATTCTTAATATTTTATAATACCATAGGCATATAATGGCTATTTTAAATTTACATGTAGAAAAGTATTTCAGCTGAAAATTGCCAGTAATTTGTCTCTGCTTGGTCTTTCTGGAGTGTCAAGGTACATAAAGGAACATAGGCAGATGGTCATTCTGGAATATAAATTTTTAAATGACCCCTAGGAGATTTGTGGCTCCACTTCATATTCCTGAAAGAAAAAAAAAACACTGTAAGACCTCTTTATTTTTTCTAAAAGTCAAAACAAACATCTATTTTACTTCCTTCTTGTCCTCAGAATATTTCTGGCATGAGTATGATAAGGTCAGAAAAGGGAAATGAAATGTAAATAAAGAATATATCCAATAAAAAATCCAAAAAAAAGAAATTAACAAGAAGAAGAAGAAGAAGAAGAAGAAGAAGAAGAAGAAGAAGAAGAAGAAGAAGAAGAAGAAACAAAGAAAAATAGAAAAGAAAGAAAAAACACAGGTAGATGCTGTTGAGTGTTTTAAAAAGTATGGAAAAGGTAAATTCCTAAGAATAATTCTTGATAGTCTATATAACCTGTATGGCAATTGAATTTTAAAAAAGAAAAAAAAGATTAAAAGACTAACAAGCTATTTGATTGATATGAAAACAGTTACTACAGTGAATGGACCAATTTGTAGCTACCAGTTAGCTATTATTCATAAAAAATATAAATTGAAATCTTGCTTTAGAGGAAAAAACTGGAAAAATTCTCAATAATGGATTTAGATTTGGTTTTATGCAAAAGTCTCATCTAAGGTATGATTTATATTGCATGATTTATTATATGATATGGTTATGTATTTACTTCACATTATAATAAAARAGAAAATATTAAGCTGTTGAATGAAAAGATATTTGCAACTGCTTTTCAAAATAATGTCTTAAATTGCTCATTTTATGAATATTTTTAACAAAACAATGTATTAAAGGGTACATAATGATAAAAAAAATCTTTTTATTTACCCTTCTATCCAGACCCACACCCTTTCTCTTCTCTTTAGAAAATAAACAGGTATCTAAAGAACATTAATAAAATATTAAAAGATAAAACAAAACAGTAATAAAATAGATCCAAACAAAAAGAAGAAAAAGGGACAAAGAAAAAACATAAGTAACACATATAGACACATAGACACACACTCATATATACAAGCATCCCATAAAAATACAAAACCAGAATATAAATGTAAAGGACCTGTAAAGAATATAACAAAATTCAAAAACCTCACACACAACATTGTGAGACAAAGAAACCTCAAAGATGCCATTGAGCTCATTTTCTGTTGATTGTCTGCTGTACAAAGCAATTTAAGTGTAAGAAATAAGACAACCATCTAGAATGAAACACAAAATATATATTTATATATTAACAAACCATGAAATGAAATCAAAGGAAAAGGAAACATTTTCTCTCTTCCTTTTCCCATTAATTAATGTATTTATTCATTTTACATCCCTACTGCTATACCTTCTTCCTAGTCCATCCCTACAAAATCCCTCCCCCATGCCCATCTCCCCTTCTCTAGGAGGTGGCATCTCCACCTAGGTATGCCCCACCCAGACACATCAAGTCTCTTCAAGTCTAGGTTCACCCTCTTCCAATGAGGCCAGACAAGGCAGGCCAGCTAGGAATACATACCTCACATACAGGCAACAGCTTTTGGGATATCCCGTTTACAGTTGTTCAGAACCCTCATGAAAGCCAAGTTGCTCATCTGGTACATATATGCAGAGAGAACTAGGTCTAGGTCATGTATGTTCTTTGGTTGTTGGTTTAGTTTCTGAGAACCTCCCAGGATCTAGGTTAGCTGACTCTGCAGATATTCCTGTGGCATTCCTATTTTTTTCTCTGCCCACAATCCTTCTCCTAACTCTTTCATAAGACTCCTGCGCTCCATCCACTGTTTGGATGTGGGTGTCTGTATCTGCTGTAGTCAGATGCTAGATGGAGCCTCTCAGAGGACAGCCATGCCAGACTCCTGTCTACAAGCATAACAGTATCATTAATAGTGTGAAGGATTGGTGCTTGTCCATGGTTTGGGACTCAAGTTATTGGTCAATAATTTCCCTCAGTCTCTGCTTCATCTTTGGACCTGCATTTCTAATAGATAGGACAAAATTTTGGGCCAAAAGTTTTGTAGGTACGTTGTTGCCCTTATCCCTCCACTGGGGGTCCTGCCTGACTGGAGGAAGTGAAATCTTAAGGTTCTATGCTGAGTCCATTGCTGACTCTCAGCTGAGGTCACCTTCAGAGACTCCTGGGACCCTCACGCATCCATCCAAGGTCTCTGCCACTTCCTAGAGATGCTCCCACTTACCCCCACCAGCTGCAGATTTACAATCATTCTCCTGGTCCTCTGGCTCTCTCTCCTGTCTCCCTATACCTGTCCTGACCCCCAATTTCCCCTTGCAATCCATTCTCTTACTAGTTGCCTCCTTCCATCAGCCTCCTATGACTATTTTGTTTACCATTCTAAGTAAGATTCACTCTTAATCTTTTGAATSTTACTTCTTGATTAGGTTTTTTGGGGTCTGTGTATCCTGTATTTTATGGGTAATATCTACTTATATGTCAATACATACTATTTGTCCTTTTGGTATTTGTCTGGATTACCTTACTCAGGATGATATTTTCTAGTTCTATATACTTGTCTGCAAAATCTATGATGTTCTTGTTTTTAACAGCTGAGTATATTCTATTGTGTTATTAAGCAACGATTTCTGGATTCATTGTTTAGTTGAGGGACATCTGGGTTGTTCCTAGTTTCTGGGTATTACCAATAAAGCTACTATGAACATAGTTGAAAACGTCATTGTGGTATGGTGGAACATCTTTTGGGTATATTCTAATTTTCTTAGAAATCAACAGGTTGCTTTCCAGAGGGACTGTACTCACTTTCACCCCCATTGGAAATAGAGAAGTGTTTCCCTTTCTCCACATCCTTGCCAGAATGTGCTGTTGCTTGAGTTTTTGGTCTTAGCCATTTTGATGGTTGTAGGATGGAATCCTAGGGTCATTTTGATTGGCATTCCTCTGATATCTAAGGACATTGAACATTTCTTTGAATGTTTTTCAGACATCCAAGATGCCTGAGTTGAGAATTCTGTCTCTGAACCCGATTTTTTTTAAAATTTTTAATTTCTCATTCTCATTGTACCCTGATCACAGCCCTCTCCTCCCTCTCTTCCCAGTCCCACCATTACAAATCCCTATCTCCATTGCTCCCTCCCATTTCCTCAGAGAAAAGAAGCCCTCCTCAGGTACCAGCCTACCCTGGATGATGCAGTCCCAGCAATTCTAGCCATATCCTCTTGCACTGAGGTAAATCAGGTAGGCCATGTAGGGGACAAGGGAATCCAACGACAGAGAACAGAGACCAAGACAGCACCTGCTCCACTTGTTAGGGGGAAAAACAAGTCTCATATTTGGTATAAATGTATACAGATGTAGGTCCAACTACTACTTATTCCCCCGGAATACCCAAGACACAATTAACATAACAAATTATTCCCAAGGAGAAGGAAGGAGAGGGCCCTGGTCCTGGAAAGGCTTGATGCAGCAYTGTAGGGGAYTACYAGGACAGAGAAGTGGGAGGGGGTAGATTGGAGAACTGGTGGAGGGAAGAGGACATATGGGACTTATGGGGAGGGGGGAACCGGGAAAGGGAAAATTATTTGTAATGTAAATAAAGAATATAGAAAATTAAAAAAATAAAAAAAAATATATAGGAGGAAACTTCCCTAACCAAAAGGAAGAGATGCCCATGAACAAACAAGAAGTCTACAGAACTCCAAATAGATTTAACCAGAAAAGAAATTCCATCTGTCATATAATAATTAATGCACCAAATGCACTAAACAAAGAAAGAATATTAAAAGCAGTGAGGGAAAAAGGTCAAGTAAACTATAAAGGAAGAACTATCAGAATTACAACAGACTTCTCACCAGAGACTATGAAAGCCAGAAGATCCTGGGCAGATGTCATAAAGACCCTAAGGGAACACAAATGTCAACCCAGACTGCTATACCCAGCAAATCTCTCAATTACCATAAATGGAGAAACCAAGGTATTCCATGACAAAAACAAATTTAGAAAATACCTTTCCACAAATCCAGCCCTTCAAAGGATAATGAATGGCAAACACCAACAAAAGGAGGGAAATTACACACTAGAAAAAGCAAGAAATTAATATTTTTCAACAAATCCCAAAGAAATAACCACACAAACATAAAAATTACATCAAAAATAACAGCAAGCAACAGTCACTATTCCTTAATATCTCTTAATATCAATGGACTCAATTCCCTAATAAAAAAGACATAGACTAATAGACTGGAAATGTAAACAGGACCCAACATTTTGCTGAATACAGGAAATGCATCTCAGTGTCAAAGACAAATACTATCTCAGAGTAAAAGGCTGGAAAACAGTTTTCCAAGAAAAAGGTCCCAGGAAACAAGCTGGAGTAGAGATTCTAATATCCAATAAAATAGAATTTCAACCCACAACCATCAAAAAAGACACAAATACAAGGGCACCTTCATTTGTAAAAGAAACTTTACTAAACCTTAAACACACATTGCAGCTCACACAGTAATTACAGGTGACTTCAATAACCCACTCTCCTCAATGGACAGATCAGGGAAACACAAACTAAACAGACGCACAGTGAAACTGACAGAAGTTTTAGACCAAAGTGATTTAATAGATATCTAGAGAACATTTCATCCTAAATCAAAGAATATGCCTTCTACTCAGCACCTCATGGTACTTTCTCCAAAATTGACCATATAATTAGTCACAAAACAGACCTCAACAAATATAAGAAGATCGAATTAATCCCATGCCTACTATCAGATCACTATGGAATAAGGGTGGTCTTCAATAACAACAAAAACAAGAGAAAGCACACATCGACATGGAAGTTGAACAATGCTCTACTCAATGATACCTTGGTCAAGGAAGAAAAAAGGAAAGAAATCAAGACTTTTGAGAATTTAATGAAAACAAAGGCACGACATATCCAAATTTATGGGACACAATGAAAGCAGTGCTAAGAGGAAAACTCAAAGCACTGAGTGCCTCCACAAAGAAGCTGGAGCGAACATACACTAGAAGCTTAACAGCATACTTGAAAGCCCTGGAACAAAAAGAAGCTAATGCACCCAAGAGGAGTACGAGACATGAAATCATCAAAATCAGGGCTGAAATCAACCAGGTAGAAACAGAAAGAACTATACAAAGAATCAACAAAACCAGGAGCTGGTTCTTTGAGAAAATCAACAAGATAGATAAACCCTTAGCAAGACTAATCAAAGGACACAGAGACAGTATCCAAATTAACAAAATCAGAAATGAAAAATGAGATATAACAAGAGAAACTGAGGAAATTCAAAAAATCATCAGATCCCACTACAAAAGCCTATACTGAACACAACTAGAAAATCTGGATGAAATGGACAATTTCCTAGACAGATAACAAATACTAAAGTTAAATCAGGATCAGATAGACCATCTAAATGATCCCATAAACCCTAAAGAAATAGAATTGGACATTGAAAGTCTCCAAACCAAAGAAAGCACAGGAACAGATAGTTTTAGTGCAGAATTCTATCAGACCTTCAAAGAAAACCTAACACCAATACTCTTCAAAAAATTCCACAAAATAGAAACAGAAAGAACACTACACAACTTGTTCTACCAAGCCACAACTACGGTGATACCAAAACCACACAAAGATCCAAAAAAGAAAAGAATTTCACCAATTTCCCTTATGAATATTGACGCAAAAATTCTCAAAAAATTCTTGCCAAAGAAATCCAAGAACACATCAAAATGATCATTCACCATGATCAAGTAGACTTCATTCCAGAGATACAGGAATAGTTCAATATACAGAAATCCATCAATGTAATCCTCTACTTAAACAAACTCAAAGACAAAAACCACATGGTCATTTCATTAGATGCTGAAAAAGTATTTGACAAAATTCAGCATCCTATCATGTTGAAGGTCTTGGAAAGAACAGAAATTCAAGGCCCATACCTAACCATAGTAAAAGCAATATACAATAAACCAATGACCAACATCAAACTAAATGGAGAGAAATTTGAAACAATCCCACTAAAATGAGGGACTAGACAAGGCTTCTCTCTCTCTCCATATTTATTCAATATAGTACTTGAAGTTCTAGCTAGAGCAATTAGACAACAAAAGGAGGTCAAAGGGATACAAACTGGAAAGGAATAATTCAAATTATCACTATTTGCAGATTATATGCTAGCATAATTATGTGACCCAAAAAACTCCACCAGAGAATTCCCACAGCTGATAAACAACTTCAGCAAAGTGGCTGGATATAATTTTTTATTGGATATATTCTTTATTTAGATTTCATTTCCCTTTTCATGGTTTCCCACCCCCCAACCAAACAGTAGCCTTCTTACACTCAAAGGATAAACAGACTGAGAAAGAAATTAGGAAAACAACACCTTTCACACTAGTCACAAACAATAAAACATACTTTGGTGTGACTCTAACCAAACAAGTGAAAGTTCTATATGACAAGAATTTCAAGTCTCTGAAGAAAGAAATCAAAGGAGACCTCAGAAGATGGAAAGATCTCCCATGCTTGTGGATAGGCAGGATTAATAAAGTAAAAATGGCCATCTTACCAAAAGCAATCTACAGATTCAATGCAATCCCCATCAAAATCCCAACTCAATTCTTCATAGAATTAGAAAGAGGAATTCTCAAATTCATCTAGAATAATCAAAAACCAAGGACAGCTAAAACTATTCTCAACAGTAAAAGAACTTCTAGGGGAATCAGTATAGACCTCAAGCAGTACTATAGAGCAATAGAGTTAAAAACTACATGGTATTGGTACAGTGACAGGCAGGTATATCAATGGAAGAGAATTGTAGACCCAGAAATGAACCCACACATCTATGGTCACTTGATTTTTGACAAAGGAGCTACAACCATCCCGTGGAAAAAAGACAGCCATTTCAACAAATGTTGCTGGTTCAACTGATGGCTAGCATGCAGAAGAATGCAAATTGATTCGTTCTTATCTCCTTGTACTAAGTTCAACTCCAAGTGGATCAAGGACCTCCACATAAATCCAGACACACTGAAACTAATAGAAATGAAACTAGGGAATACCCTTGAGCACATGGGCACAGGGGAAAACTTCTTCAACAAAACACCAATAGCTTATACTCTAAGATCAAGAATTGACAAATGGGACCTCATAAACTTACAAAATGTCTGTAAGGCAAAGGACACTGTCAATAGGACAAAAGAGAAACCAACAAATTGGGAAAAGATCTTCCCATCCCTACATCTGACAGAGGTCTAATGTCCAATATATTTAAAGAACTCAAGAAGTTAGACTCCAGAGAGCCATATAACCCTATTTAAAAAATGGGTATAGAGATAAACAAAGACTTTTCACCTGAGGAATATTAAATGGCTGAGAAGCACCTAAAGGACTGTTCAACATCCTTAGTCATGAGGGAAAAGAAAATCAAAACAACCCTGAGATTTCACCTTACACCGGTCAGAATGGCTAAGATCAAAAACTCAGGAGACAGCAGGTACTGGTGAAGATGTGGAAAAAGAGGACCACTTCTCCACTGCTGCTAGGATTGCAAGCTGGTACAACCACTCTGGAAATCAGTTTGGCATTTCCTCAGAAAATTGGGCATAATTCTACCAGAACACCCCACTGTACCACTCCTGGGCATATACTCAGAGGATTCCCCAGCATGCAATTACAACGCATGTTCTATTATGTTCTTACCAGCCCTATTTATAATAGTCAGAAGGTGAAAAGAATCCATATGTTCCTCAAGGGAGAAATGGGTAGAGAAAATGTGGTATATTTACACAATAGACTACTACTCAGCTATTAAAAACAGTGAATTCATGAAACTTTTAACCAAATGGGTGGAACTTGAAAGTATCATCCTAAGTGAGGTAACCTAATCACAAAAGAATGCACATGGTATGAACTCACTAATAAGTGAATATTATCCCAGAAGCTTGGAATACATAAGACACAATTCACACATCAAATGATGCCCAATAAGAAGGAAGAACAAAGTATGGATACTCTGGACCTTCTTAGAAGAGGGAACAAAATACCCACAAAAGGAGATACAGAGACAAAGTATGGAGCTGAGACTGAGGGAAAGGCCATCCAGAGACTACCCTACCTAATGATCCATCCCATATACAGTTAGAAAACCCAGACACTATTTTCGATGCCCACCAGTGCTTGCTGACAGGAACAGGATATAGCTGTCACCTGGGAAGGTCTGAGAGTGCATCACAAATACAGAGCGGAACTTTCTCACCAGCCATTGAACTGAGCACAGAGTCCCCAGTGGGGGAGCTAGAGAAAGGACCCAAGGATCTGAAGGGTTTTGCTGAGCCTTAGGAAGAACAATAATGAGCCATCCAGTACTCCCAGAGCTCCCAGGGACAAAAGTCATCAACCAGATTGTACACATGGTGTTACCCATGGCTCTAATTGCATAGGCAACAGAGGATAGTCTTATTGGACATCAAAGGGAGGAGAGGCCCCTGATCCTGGAAATGCTTGGATGCAGCAGTGTAGGGGAAATACCAGGAGAGGGAAGTGGGAGGGGGTTTGTTTGGGGAAAGGGGAAAGGGAGAGAGCTTATGGGACTTTCATGCAAGGGGGGCAGGAAAGGGGAAATCATTTGAAATGTAAATAAAGAATATCTCTAATAACAAAAGAAAAAAATCATCCATTTTGTTAATATTTTACAACTTTGTGGCATATAGGCTTTTTAAGTAATACCTAATGGTTCTTTGAATATCCTATGTGTCTGTTGTTATATGTTTTTATTTCTCTGTTTTTATTTCTAATATTGTTAATTTGGATACTCTATTTCTGCCTTTTAGGTAGTTTGGCTAAGGGTTTGTCTATCTTGTTGATTTTCTCAAAGAACTAGCTCTTTGTTTTGTTTATTCTTTCTTAGTATTTTTTCTCTTTGCTTCTAATCCATTAATTTCAGCCCTGTGTTTATTTTATGCCTAAAAGCAGTCTTTTTTTTTTTTTTTACAATGTACAACAAATATGGCCAGATACCTTACCATAGGAAAAATGTAGGGAGATATTAGCAAATGAAAATATTTTCAGTCTTATTTTTCATGAAATAATATTAAATTGAAATACTAGTAGGTTGCATTTTTTTACTTTATTACCTGCTGTCTTTTTTAAATATTCTTTTCTCATACAACATTATCTGAATTCAGTTGCTTCTACATCTACTGCTCCGAGTTTTTCTCTACTTCCTCTTCCCATCCATATCCACTTCCTTTCAGTTTTACATTAGAAAATAACAAAACATACCAACAAAAAGCTAAGAAATAATACAATAAAATTCAATGAGCTAAAGCAAAAGTATTCATATTGAATTTGGCCAAGTCAAGCCAACAGAAAACCAAAGCAGTTCAAGAGAAGGCACAGGAATCAGAGATCCATTTATTTATACAATCAGGAGTTCCATAAAAACACTAAACTGAAATGCATAGTAAATATACAGAAGACTTGGTGCAGACCCACATAGGCCCTATGTGTGTTGCTTCAGTCTCTGAGTTCATATGAGTGATGCTCAGTTCTTTCAAGGGGCTTGTTCTCCTAACATCTTCTATTCCATCCCCTCTCTCACTCCTTCTGCTTTCCTTTCCATGTGATTTACTGAACTCTGAGGGAAAGCATTTGATGGAGATATCTCATTCATAAATTAGTGTTCCAAGACACCTCTCTCTCTCCTCCCTCTCCCTCTCCCTCTCCCTCTCCCTCTTCCTCTCCCTCTCCGTCTCCCTCTCCCTCTCTCTAGTCTTGGCTTTTATCCTAGGTTCTGAGACTATCTCAACTCTGATTCTCCATCACCCAAGCAGTGTCAGAGAATGGTTCCATCTTGTGAAGTGGGCTTTAAGTCAATTCAGATATTTGTTGGTTACTTCCGTTGTGTAACTGTTGCCTTAGCATACATTCCAGGAAGGATATCATTGTAGATCAAAGGGTTTGCTACTTGCTTGGTGTTTACATTTCTTTCTTGGTATCCTACAGTGTATCCTAGTATACCAAAGACACTAGAACATAGCTGCAAATATTCTATGTTAGCGCCATCTCTACTTCAACATGTTCAAAGAGTTGTGTTATTCAAAATTTCTTTCTCCAAATATTTTACAGAAAGCACTGTATTTTTTACCATATGCTATTTCTAACTTGCTAAAAGTTTAACCTTGAGTGAACATTTCATTATTTCAAATACATTTAAACATTAATTTTAATTAATATATTTTCATATTTGTTCTATTAATATTGTTAATTGAAATAATTGGCCTTACAATGTTAATCTAACCTGATATTTAAAAAGTAAATCCCTGATTATTTATAACTTGGAGAAAGTCTTTAAGCTGTATTTACACTAACAAAGGATACTGGTCTGAAATGATCATGGTTTTAAATATCTCAGTTTGAGTAATGAGATTATACTGGCCTTATGTGAGTACTTAGACTCTAGTTTTTCTTTTTGTACTTTGTGTTAAAAGTTTTGCATAAAATTGATGATGATGAYGATTACCCTTCATGAATATTTCATAAAATTCAGCAAGATCTCTTTTTTATGATTTTCTTGTGGGAAGGTTTTTCACAGTAAATTTAAAATGTTAGCAGTTTAAAAGTTTCAGAAGACTAAAATACTCTTTCAACAATACCCCTGTTATAATCTTCAGTATGTGAGTATTACTCTATGTGGCCTAAGTGGCTTTCCAGATGTAACCAAGTTAAGGATATTGAAGTGGAGAACTGACTCTAGATTATGGATGTGGGTGTAACACAATCATGAATGTTCTTTTAGGTAGAAAATAAGAGTGAGTCTTCCTCATTGTTACTTGGCTTTATTTTCAGCTTTATGAAATAAGTTTCACACTTTTGTAATTACAATGTATATAAGAATTGCTTTGCCATTGGTTTTGAGGCCTATATATTAATTATATACAATTTTATAGGTCTTAACAAAGAATTGACCCCCTCATCATACTTACTAGTCTTCTTTTCTTGAGACCTACTGTATTTTGTACTATTGTTCACAACAGCCTTTCCGTGGTTACTGTTTATATAGTATATAATTTCATGTGTAATTTTTTTAAAAAATTGTTATTTCAATCATCTGTTCTGATAATAGATATTTCTCTTTTCTGTGTTGTTTCATATGAAAGTTATCTGATAAGCAATTTACTAAACAAATAATTCCTTACAAAATCAAAGAAAAAAACATTGACACCTGGTTTAGGATAGCTGTGTGCTTTCTACATCTAAAAGGGTCAAAAGAGAAGTTTATTTCATTCTGTAGTGATACGTAAAGTAGCAGTGAGCAGGACAGGAAATATACTAACTTAAAAGTAATCTGTCAAATTTGTTTTCTCTTAGGATATACTTCAATGAATTGACCTTTGGCAAATTATTGTGCTTCAGGTGTTCAGTCATGACAAACTATCATTTTAATCTACAATTATAATAGTCAGAAAGTGGTAGAGGAGGAACCCTGAACCCTCAATAATTTGCATTTATCTATACACAAAAGTGCCATTATGGAAGTACTATAGCCAAAACAGAAGGTTTGTATTCTTTAATGGAGTCCAAGACCAAAGATCCATATTTAAATATAGCAGATTCCATACAAGTAAAATACTTGCTGAACTGTGTTCTCAACTACATATGTGAAAATTTTCTTGTCTTTTTTTTGGGCTCAGTTATATGTCCATTTAATTTTCATAATCCCAACAGAAATCTATAGCATACACTACTTAGTCACATTCACCTGTACCTTTAGTGTCAGGTTTAATGACACTAGTCCTAGTTATGAACCTAGAAGCATAACTAGCTCAATCTTTTCCTAGATTCATTCAGACAGACTAGATTAACATATCTAGGAATGTGCCAAGGGACAAAACTCTCTGTATCACCAGATATAAGCCCTCATATATTTTTAGTTTTGGACCCAGAAGCATACCTGTGAATTGGTTCAGGTCCTTCTTATTTACAAGCAAGAGCAAGTCCATACTCCTTTGGAACAAACCCAATTATTGACAGGGTTCTCTCCTTGGAACCCTTAAAAGGCTCCAATTATTCACGTATTGGGAAACAAGATCTCCATCAACCAAATAATTGTTAAACTTTATGTATACCTTATCTTCAGCATCAATTCTACTAACATCACTATGGTTATCTATTCCACTCAAGACAAAAAAGAATGCATGATTACATGTGCCTGGTGTGTCAATACTGTGATATAACATGAACTCATTAGTATCTATGTGACTCAGGTACAGCATAGTTTGCCATGATTCCCAAATTAATGCAATGAATTTAAAAATTTGAAATGATTATTCAAGAAAATTAAAGTCAGAAGAGTTAGAGTAGCTACATTCTTTTCAGATTTTGTTCTTTTAAATGTTCCAAAACTTTTAAGTCTTTATACATATCTTCCTAGTTTCAGTCTAAAAAACTACATATCTAGGAACATGCCAAGAAACATAACTTTCTGTACCACCTATGGACTTTCTTATTATACAGTTACTTTGTGTCTGTGGATTATAACATGGTTACCCTACACTTTATGGCTAATGTACACTTAGAAGTGAATGCATACCATGCATATTTTCTGGGACTGGGTTACCTTGTTCAGGATGATATCTTCCAGTTCTATCCATTCGCCTGCAAATTTCATGATGTCCATATTTTTTAATATATTCCATTTTATACAAGTACCATATTTTCTTTATCCATTCTTCAGTTGAGGGACATCTAGGTTGTTTCAAGTTTCTGGCTGTTACAAATAAACCATCTATAAACATAGTTGAACAAGTGTCCTTGTGGTATCCTGGGACATCTTTTGTGTATATGCCCAAGGGTAGTACATCTGGGTTTTGGAGTAAAAATATTACCAATTTTCTCAGAAGCACTAAATTGATTTCCAAAGTGGTTATACAAGTTTTCACTCCTACAAGCAATGGATAAGTGTTCCCCTTGCCCACATTCTCACCAGCATTTGCTATCATGTAAGTTTTTTATCTTAGCCATTCTGATGGGTGTAAGGTAGAATAATATAGTTGTTTTGAATTGCATTTCCCTGATGACTAAGAAGGTCGAACATTTCTTTCAGTGTTTCTTGGACATTTCTTTGTTGAGAATTTTCTGTTTAGCTCTGTACCTTATTTTAAATTGAGTTCTTTGCTTTTGTGGTATCTAATTATTGAGTTTTTAAATTATTTTGGATATTACTTCTCTTTCAGTTGTAGTGTTGGTGAAGTTTTTGCCCATTCTGTAGGCTCCCATTTTGTCCTATTGATGGTGTCTTTAGTCTTTCCACAGTTTCTGTAAGGCAAAGGACACTGTCAATAGGACAAAACGGCAACAGATTGGGAAAAGCTCTTTACCTATCTTCCATCCAATAGAGGGCTAATATCCAATATATACAAAGCACACAAGAGGTTAGACTCCAGAGAACCAAATAACCCTATTAAAAACAGGGTATAGAGCTAAACAAAGAATTCTCAACTGAAGAATATCAAATGGATGAGAAGCATTAAAGAAATGTTCAACATCCTTAGTCATCAGGATTAGTCAAAACAACCCTAAGATTCCACCTCACACCAGTCAGATGGCTAAGATAAAAACTCAGGTGACAGCAAATGCTGGAGAGGATGTGGAGAAAGAGGAACACTCCTTCATTGCTGGTGGGATTACAAGCTGGTACAACCACTCTGGAAAACATTTTGACAGTTCCTCAGAAAATTGAGCATAGTCCTACCCGAGGAATCACTTATACCACTCTTGAGCATATACCCAAATGATGTTCCACTGTGTAATAAGGCCACATGCTCCACTATGTGCATAGCAGCCTTATTTATAATAGCTAGATGCCAGAAAGAACCCAGATGTCCCTCAACTGAGGAATGGATACAGAAAATGTCGTACATTAACACAATAGAATACCCCTCAGCTATTAAAAAGAATGAGTTCATGAAATTCTTAGGCAAATGGACAGAACTAGAAAATATCATCCTGACTGAAGTTACCCAATCACAAAATAGCACATATGGTATGCACTCACTGATAAGTGGAATTAGCCTAGAAGCTGGGAATACTGGTTATTATTCACAGATCACATGAAGCTAAAGAAGAAGGAAGACCACAGTATGGGTACTTTGGTCCTTAAAAGGGGGAACAAAATTCCCATGGGAGAAGATACAGAGACAAATTGTGGAGCAGAGACTGAAGGACAGGACATCCAGAGACTGCCCCACCTGGGGATCCATCCCATATACAGTTACCAAACCCAGACTCTATTGTGGATGCCAAGAAGTGCTTGCTGACAGGAGCCTGATATAGCTGTCTCCTGAGAAGCTCTGCCAGTGCCTGATAAATACAGAGGGGTATACTCTCAGCCAACCATTAAATTGAGCACAAGGTCCCCGATGGAGGAGCTAGAGAAAGGAATGAAGGAGCTGAAGGGGTTTGCACCCCCATAGGTGGAATCAACTAACCAGTAACCCCAGAGCTCCCAGGGGCTTGACCTCCAACCAAAGAGTACACATGGAGGGACCCATGGCTCCAGCTGCATATGTAGCAGAGGATAGTCTTGTTGATCATCAGTGGGAAGAGTGGCCCTTGGTCCTGCCTGTGAATGTTTGTTGCCCCAGTGTAGGGAAATGCCAGGACACGGAAGCAGGTGTGGGTGGGTTAGTGAGCAGGGGGCGGATAGGGTAGGGTGTTTTTGGAGGGGAAACAGGAAATGAGGATAAAAGAAAAGAAAAATATTTTTCATTTACATTCCAGCTGTTGCTCCCCACCCTTGGTCCTCTCTCCCACAGTTCCTCATCCCATCTTCCTACCCCTGGCCTATTATTCTTGTTAGTTTTTTTTTTTTTTCTGGTATCTCAATTATCCTGGATGTTTTCTGTCACGAATATTTTTAGATTTAAAATGTTTCAATTTCCTGTATTATGTCTTTTACTTCTGAGACTCTCTTTTCCATCTCTTGCATTTTGTTGGTGATGCTTGCATCTGTTGTTCCTGTCCACTTTCCTAGCTTTTCCATCTCCAGKATTGGCTCAGTTTGTTTTCTTTATTGCTTTATCGTTTCCCTTTAAAGGCCTCTTCTTGTTTTATTGTATTTTCCTGTATTTCTTTGAAGATTTATTCATTTCCTTTTAAAGGCCTTTATCATCATTATAAAATTGGAATTAAGATGATTTTCTTGTGCTTTGGTTGTGTTTGGATATCCAGGACTTGGAGTAATAGGTTAGCTGTGATCCGTAGGTGCCATATTGCTCTGACTCTCTTGTTATACTGGCCTTTAGCTGTTGTGTTGTCCCTGGATGTTCCTGCTGCAACAGCTATCAGGAAATCAAGCCTTATCATAACATTCTTTGTAAAGCAGGCCTCTCAGGTAGGCAGCCATGGACTTTATATTCTTGGTGTAATCGTCCTGGCTGTTCCTTGTAATGTGGACTTGGGGGAAGCAGGAAGAGTTGAGGTCAAACAGTGGAGCTTTGGAGACAGCATGCAGCTTGCTCAGGGCAGCTGGGTGTGCCCAGGGAACTAGAAGGTCAGTGGAATGGGGGAGAATGGATCTAATCTGGATGTATCTTTTGTGGCAGACCTAGTGGAGGCAGGCTGAGCAGTGGCTGGTTGATTCAGTTCAGAATATAGCATACCTCTTATCTCATTTTTAATTAAAACAGTATCCTTTGCTTAAGTCTCCTCTGTCTTCACTATCCAAAGATCTTAGTTCAGATGCATAAGTGAGCAGATCTGGCTGAGCTGTGGGAGATCAATGAAGTTCTAGGCCTGATGTACTAGGCTTCCTGCTGGTACACTAAATACTGGTGACTCTTCCTGGTCTGCAGACTTGACATTGCTCCTTGGGATATTTTTCAAGTTGGTATTTTTGCATCAAAAATTACAAACGTTTGAGACAATGAATATGCTAATTGCCTTATGTGATCATTTTATAATGTGTGCAGATATCAAAGCATGACTTTGATTTTTCCCATGGATTTGTTCACTTATTACATATTAGTTAAAATAAAAATAATTTTCTTAAGAAACATGAAT